>SDVV010018032.1:0-13854 GCA_016164225.1 Gammarus roeselii
ACCAGGAACAAAATCTTATTCGTAGTGGGTGGAGTTTCGCAATTCACTGTTATACGTATGTTTGCTCTTTTTTCTAGGTGAATGACATCTTCAGAGTCGGTTGGCCTTGTATCTATAACAAATATAGTTCTTCCTGCAGGGAAATTTTGTCTTGTGTTGAGATGAGAGCTGTTACGCGTCCCTAGAGCCGAAAGTGTTTGATGGTATGCGTGGGAGCACTCTCTGAGAAACGATGATATAATGTTGGTAGCGCAGTTTTCATTTACATCGACGTTAACGTTTATGATGTCGTCATGCTGGAAGTAATTTGGATTGCGAATATATGCTCCGTTATGTGCCGCTTGATCAATGAGAAATAGGGCTAAATTATGTCGAACAACCCCGTTGAAGGGGGACTCAACAGAGATGGAGTTTTGACCAGTAGGTAACACGATTGTTTTGACAATAGTTCGATCGAACATGTATTCAATCATGTCATTGTTTTTTGTGAGTGCTTTATATAGAGCAAGCAAAGCTGTAGGGTATGGTATAATCTTTTTCCACCATAATTTGAATGAATAATTTAAATAGATGTATTCTTCATTGTCATGTGTTAGATAAACGCTACTTGGTTTTGCCAGCTCCAATCGTTTATTTACGCAGGCATTTCCCAATAGATAACTGTTGCTAGTGGCTGCATCAAAGTTTAGTTGCCCCATCATATGTATTACATGACGTACACTTTCTTGAATCCCAACCTCATTTACGGTTTGGCTTGCAAAATTCGCTGCGACGATGGTACCTGGAATGAGTGTTTGAAGTGACTTATACATCGTATTTAAACCCTTATTGTTTAGATCGGACCTTTTAATGGATGTTTAGCCGTTGAGATTATTTGGTAGTCCTTAATAAGTGTTTCCTTCACACTTAACACCATTTTGGAACAAAGAGAGACATGGAACATGCGATGAGAAAATCCGCCAACGAGTGTAACATGTGCAGCGGCGGCCAACGCGCTTCCATCTGCATTTCTGACACGGATTTCCATTTCTGCAGTCACGAGCTCAAGTCGACCTCTTCATTATCCGACCAGGGAAAATGAAATTCTATGAATCAGAATCGGCAATTCTACCATCATACAGGCTGCTGTTTGTACTTGGATTTTTTCTTTCAAATTTCGACTCGATACTTGATTCAATTAAAAATTTCTCGTTGACGGAGAGAACATGTTGTCGGTATAGAACCTCACCCGAAACTAACGTTAATGGTGCATGGACAGTGGTATTTATTAGTAATTGAATAAAAGACGACACGACTTCATCTTTCTTCCACGGTTCTTCTTTGATTTACGTTTTTTCGTTACTTTTCCTGTAATATTGCCTCCAACCATGGCTTTCTTTACAATATTCTTGAGTGTAGCAATCCCATGTTCCGTGGTTGATTTTCGCATATCTTTCTGGTCCAAGTAATCGTGTGCCATGTTTCGAGGCATATCGGCAGCTGCAGGTAGTACAGTTTTTCGTAGAAAAGGCAATGCACGTCTTACAAGACTGGCTATGGTTGAGAAGAACCCGCTCCCCCTCTGGTACGATATCGGACTTGTGGATCGATCAATATCATGAAAACTTCCACCGCGTATTGTCACGCTTCGCGAATGAAGCTTCGTATTGTTTGTACGACGGATAAGCATATACCAATCTCATGAATGCTAAATAATAAATGACCTTATTTATATCCAACGTTATATATGGCTCTAGCTTATTTTAAAATGCACCATCCTTGAACGGCATGATACCGCCAACACCATCTCGTAGATCGATGAAAATGTAATCAATATGACTACGCTGTATTTTTTTATATTTGACATGTGCACGCGTAAATGAGTAAGATTTAATAATTGGAATAACATCAAGAATATTAACTTGATGGTCGCCCATAAAACTGCGTGAAACAATATCTGAGTAAGCGTTTATGTAGCGTACATCATCGTTCATGCAGGACATTTCTCGCTCACGGTATCTTCGTTGACATTATATTTATACATAGCTCCACCCATTAAAACAGCTGATCTATCTCCAACAAAGCACCAATTCACCGTAGCTTCGGTATATTTGAATTGTGACCTGTTCTGTAGAGTAAAGGCGTTGAACTTCATGCGTTGTGTGGCACTATCATATTCAAACAATTTTTCTTCATCTCTAACGATTCGTTTCCTTAACAGACTTTTTCTGATACTGATTTATAGCTAGCTCGGAGATGTGTTTTTCCAATGCAATGCCTGAGATATTCTTGCTAGGAACAAACAAAGCAGTTTCATGCCAGACTCTTTCATTTCTATCATTGAAAGAGTATACGTAGATTACAGTGTTGTACTGTTCATCGTGCTTTTTTATCTTGAACCAGTCATTAAAGAAAACTTCTACAAGTCCTACGCTCCACTATCCTTGAAGCTGTATTCCTGGATAACTGTTGTTTGTAAAACTTGAAGATGGGTTGTTTTGCTACAGTTGTCGACTGCCCAGTGCCGAGTCATAGACAAAAAAGTCGTCCGGCTCCTGCATCCTGCAATGGGTCTTACGTCATCCTGACAACAAACCGCTTGTAGACATCAATATATACTCTATCTAGTTGGACAATAAAACATACCTGTTAGAGTATATATTTATTTATTTATTTACATAAGATCATTTCTACAACATAATAGCAACATTTACAGAATAAAACCTGAAGACGTGGATGTACTTTTGTCCCGAGTTTACTCGCCAAAGACGGCCTCACCCGGCTTACGTCTTTTCCAAGTTAAATCCATGTTTACATCGACATCATCATCCACAATACATCGCTTCCTCTTTTTAGTGGCGGTTGGTTAAACTTCAATGGATTTTTTGTGAATGTCTGGATGCCTATAGGCAAGAGTTGCTTATGCGTCAACATAGTATCGCTTATTTTCAAACTTACCGAGACAATTTTTAAAAGGGCGTACAGTTTGAAGCTGGCATGCTTGTGCGCGAATGTTGTGTATGGTCTCAAAGTGTGTGTATGTTTTCTGTTTATGGATCTCTCTGTATTGTTCATGTCTGATTTCGGCTTGTGTCTGGTAATTGACACCCTTATCAGCTGATTTGTGACGCGGACTCCATTAACATACTGTAACACTTTGGTTGCAAGCAAATGATTTCACTCGGGTAGTCGCTGGCTGTTTCACTTTTCAGTAGTCCCAGCTGTCCTTCCTTTGATTCATCGTACAAGGGATGATTTTTGGGGTAGTTGGAGAAATCCATGTATTGAGCCAGGGAGGTTTACGCATTTTTGTCTCAATGTAATCCACACGTTTGAACTGGAACAGCAACGAATCTGTGTACGAGTAGATGAGCGAGACGTTGTCACCGAAATTGGGTTTTAGAGTGTCACAAAAGAAGCTGTAGACTTTTGCTTTAGCTTTTTCAAGCACGTAGAATTCAACTTGTAGTGAGTGAACCATCCGGATATTTTTTTGCTTGAGGATCACGATGACTGTTTCGCGGCCGACTACGTAGCAGTTTTTCAGGAGGGGGATGGCAGCGTGTTTTCGGAACTCGTTGGCTGTGTACACGACCTTTACGTCTAGACTTCTGTTGAGCGGAATGAACAAAAGCTCTCCGTATATACTATTTGAGAGCAGCTTATATAGGGACTTTTCAAAGGAGCTCGTAGGTTTTTGACGTTTTTGTATATTTTTCATAATGAAGAATTTGAAGACAGGTTCCTATTTGATTTGAAAAATTCGATGAGCCTTGGTGACTTCCAATCCTTGCCTGAGGAGTACTTGCAATAATTCCAGGGCCACGAGGTAGTCAGTTTGAGGCAAATAAATAGCAGCCAGCTTATGATCGCCTCGTTTTCTGTTTTTGAGATGTTCCGAGCCTGCCAAGAGATTTTTTGTGAAGGGCGAAACATCGTCCAAGCTGACTTCTCTGTGATGTAGCAGTAGTGGCAGCTCGTCTGTTTTTCGGACAACTTTGTCGCTTACTTGCGCATCGATACAGCCAATGTACGTGTACTCGTCTGAACAGTCCGCGGTTACCAAGTCGAATGCTTGAATTTCTTTGGGTGTGAACTCGTGGATTTCACCAATGATAAGTAGCTCATTCAGGCATCTGCCATAAAGACTGTTAAAGTCCCACATTGCTGCTAAAGATACAGGTAATTTAGGGTTTAAGTCTTTGCATCGGGGATTGTTTATTTTGGTAAGACCTTTCGTCAACGTCACAAATCCCCCTCGTGCATTATTGACAATCAAGTGGAGTAGATTGATATCTTTGACCAGCTCCAGTTTCATCTTGCCTTCGTAGAGGGCGGCTTGCATTGCAAGGCAAGGGGCGCTCACAAAATGGACGGGATCCAGGGTGTCGTCGCGTGTCATGGTCTCCCTAAACTTTTGGAAGACTTCAACCAGTAGCAACGTATCGAAGAGGAGGTAGATGATCATTTAGTCACGAAGGGTCTTGCAATTCGCAGGATGCCCCATTTCAATCCCTTCATCATTTTCAGAGTCCGATATTCCTTTGCCTCTAAGTTGACTGTAAAAGTCTTGTTGCGATGGGATGTCTGTTTGGTCCAGCACAGAATCCGATGTGATGGCCTCATAGCAGAAATGCCCTTTTCGAGTAGCGAGGTCTAGAACTTTGTCACTGTAGCCGAGACTTGTGAGATGTGATTTGAGGAGCGGCATGGTATGGCTACTATCTTCAAGATTTTTGGCATGACTGTCTAAACTTTAGTTGAGAAAGGAGTACGAGTTGATAAACTTGACACCATACTTGCTCGTGGCAACAATCAAGGAGACAGAGATGCTGAAAATCTTGCTGACTGCTTTGGCAATACACGGCTATTCGAGAAGTTAATGCCGTCCAATCCTCTTAATATGAAGCGCCTATCATAGGCTGATGCATTGTGAGCAATGCAAGGAATGAACCTGAGTTTCTCTGTGATTCTGATATTGCAATTAAAGCCCAGAGCCTCGATATAGTTGCCAGATTTCACTTCTTTATTGGATCTGAAGACGCCCTCGATGTAATGATAATGATGGCGAACTCTTATTTACCTTTTTTTCCAAAAGTGTCCCTGCAGTACTCACATGTTTTGCTTTCGCAATATTTTTTTAACTCTTGTTTTGTGAGGACGGGGATGGGGAACAATGGTAAGGTTGACATATAATCATTATAATCCAGCAACATATTCTTGACGAAATGTGTCTCCATCTCCTCAAGCGGAACTGAAGTCGAATCGTCTACTTTGTGCCTTACATTTTTCCGTCTCTATCCACTAAGGTATAACTGGACATGCACAAATTGTCTATGTTAACTACATATTTTTCCCTTTTGGCATTGCTCCAGAACAGATTCACAGTCATAATAACAAACAATGGGTGGTTTAATTGTTGCATGCATGGCTTTCGCCTTCTTCAGGCATACTGATGTTTTGCAAGCCTGTACTGGACAAACACAATTTTACGTGTCCAGCCTTTTTGCTTTCATTCATTCCTTGCATACAGAATGGATAAAAAAGTTGTCTCTCAGTCTCGTTTTTCTAAAGATTTTCCTAAATGTAGTGGAACACGAAATGAGTGCGACATGGTTGGCATCTAAGATTTGCCCAAGATGGATCGTGAGCTCCTCACTGGCTTCTAAACTGCCTCTGTATACACTGACATGTCCGAACCCTTCCTTTTCTTTTGTGAACTGATACAGTCTGATGTTCACATTTCTTTTCTATAAAAAGTAAATCTTTTAAGGCAACAAGTTTGTGCAAAGCAAGGTATGGAAAATTAAAGTGTCTTTGTACGGGAGATAAGTACGCTTCGACTGTCGTCTATCGTTTGAGAGGTGTGTATTTTCAGGCAAATTGAAGAGGGCGATCAGGCTAGTCAATACACAATTATTCTTTGATTTTATGTTGACAATGTGGTGCCTGCCTGAACAATTTATGGGCCAAGGAACATAATCCCCCAAACGTTTTGTTTCATTATTCCATCTTGTAGAATTTAGGCTCTGCACTGGTTACCTCTATTAATGCTCCAACCACTACCTTCTCGCTCCTGTTTTTCTAATTTATTTTGTAGATCTACCCCGAGATTCTCAATCAGTTCAGATAGCAAAGTGTTTTTTGTTAGCTGGATCGCTTTTGTGATAATCTCCCAGTCCTTGTCATCTACAGATGCATTTTCAACTTGTTTGCTCATTTTAACATTCACGATGCATTGAAGTCTTTGGAATGTGCCTATTTTAGATTCAGTGTGTTCCACTAATTCCTCACGTTCTAATGTAATCAGTGTGGATACGATGACATGTTCAGTGTATGGTATAAATTTTGAAGTGACAAAATTGTTTTCCAAAGTTCGTTTAGAGGTGGGTGGGTAAAATATAGGCTCACGCAACGGAGCAGTAGCCTGAGCGACGAATGGGTCCGAAGACAGATCAGTAGGCTGAGTAACGAACTGTTCAACAGGAGACAGCGCCAAGGGTGCATCCAACGCAGCAGTAGGCTGAACTCCGGGTTGTTCCGGAGCAGTAGGCTGAACTCCGGGTAGTTCCAAAGACGGAGCAGTATGCTAAACACCTGGTTGTTCCGAAGACAGATCAGCAGCAGCAGCAGAAGCACCGGGTTGTGGGCTTGCGCTAGGGCTTGCGGACATTGCGACGCTCCCGCTAGGTGGCGGGCTTGCGCTGGGGCATGCGAGGGGCGGACAGACCTCATTTCGTTGCCACGAACTCTCCCTGCATCCTCCAACAATGGTGTATCCGCCATCACCATATCGTTTAAATTCATCCTACATGAATAAACAAAGTTATGTCTTTAAAACAATAAAAAATCGACTAACAAAGTTACAGTAAGATATCTCTTGAATAAAACAAAAAATATGCTTGTCAGAACTGGCAGTACTTACATCAGAAGTAGAACATATGTCCGTCACAAACAAGATCCTTACTGCAAATAATGTCCGAGCTGCAGCATTAGCCGTTTTATACAACAGTGGCGATACACCGCTAGATGTATGACAACAAAACCAAATCAAAACGAAATCAAAACCAAACAAACGAAAACGAAACCGTTATACTTGTTCTAACATGTTTGCCTGCCTGCAGCGGTGGGGTCATATAAAACTGGCATTGCTGAGGCGCTGGACATACACATCATCAGCTTCTCGTCGAGTAAACATCCTCTTCCTCATGCTTGATCAACAAGTCCAAAAAATGGACTTGATAAAAGTAGGACATCTTGCAGTGTCCTATAACCGGACGCTCCAGAGGTTTACATCAACTGAAGCTGGCAATTTTGGGTCAACGACACTAACAACATTCAAAGTTATTTGAACATTTTGAAGATGAAGAAGCAAGTGATCGTTTTAATAAGACAGGACACGTCGAGTGTGGAACTGGAGTGCAACTCAGAAGAAATATCACTTGTGTTTTTTAACACTAAATCAAAAATGCACAAGTCTAGAATTGTACTAAGTCCTGACTTTATAGTTAGCTTCCTCGGTCAAGAGGACATCATGCTGGAGCGCAGTGCATCTCACTCGCTTGAGATAATCTCGGAAGACACGCCCCTAACGATGGACATATCAGACAGATTTTTCTATAACACCTTCTCCACCTATGGTGAAGATGTACCTGAAGGAAGATGTTAACACTATTAATAAAAAAATGTAGAAACATTATTTTTGTATACACTAACTTATGTAATGCATCATGTCCGACTTTATACAAGTCAGTTCCTGTGTTCTATTGCGGTTGTGCCACGCATGCATCGGCGGTCTCTGCCACGGTCATACACTACAAGTTTAATTTCCGTTTCAAAGTACGTTTATCCCACATCACGACACGAAGTTTCCTTCATTAATCCACGTAGGTTTGCTGTCTGGATAATTCGTGTAAATCTCGTAGATTTGCTTTCTACCTCGTCTAATTCGGCTCTCCAATACCTTGATTGAATAAATATCAGGTCGGTCACACTGAACTAGTTCCTCCTGTAGGCAGAACCTTTGATGGGTTCATCAGTATCGAGCGGTGTAATTTCATGGGTCAGAGTGTAATGTCTTTGATTAATACGTGAAATATGAAACACTTTCTTCGTGATCACTGTTTGTTTTAAAAAACTAAAATTTTATATTATTCGCATTGCAATTGTATCTTTAAGTAATTAGCTCCTTATTTTTTCTCGGATGTTTAACCACAGAGTGGTCACGACATAGTAGTAATTATACAAACCAATTAATGAATACAAGGAAATGAAAATGACGCTACATTTAAGAAGTAAATAAGATTGTCGAGGTCTTTGCCTATTTCAGCATTTCGATGACATTAATTACATCACAATATTGAATGAGGACATGAACGAGGTATGAATGAAATGATCACACTTTACGTCGCAATGGGTCATCGATTTACTTCCACCACCAATTTATCATCGTTTACGTTTACTATCATTCGAGAGAACCTTAGTCGTTCTTCTTCGTATCACTTTAGGAAAACTGTCATATTATTTGCTAAAATTGCAGTTTTACCCAGAAATTTACTGTGTGTTATCCTTTAGGAAGACCAAATATTATTTAAAACATATTACATTGTTCGTCTTTGTAGATTGCCCACCGATTCTTGATCAGCGCGAGAAACATCGAAGCCTTTCAATCAATTTGAGGATTCATCACATTTTACTCTCATCTGTAATCCGCATACCCTTGGCGATTGCCCCAATCAATCACAATTTCAGGTGAATTTCGTGAGGATAGCCGGTTCTCAATTATCAAAATAACGTAAATGAAGGTTACGGTCTTAACAATTATAAACTAAATCAAATGCATGAATACACCCTCTATTTCCATTGAACGCTCAATAAGTGACTTCAATATTACTCCGGCCATTGGGCAGTCATTTCGTCCATGACGTAAAAAATTTCGGGAAAAGTAAAAATGATAACTTTTCCGGAACAAGGCGCCGACAGCACGTTTGTCACTGTTCGCGAAGGCTATAGTACAACAAGTGGATTAATATTAATTGTCTTGGATACTATTTGAAAGGAATTGTGTAACCTATCAAAGATATAAAGAAGATTGTCATTATCCGGCTTGTTGTGAATGAAGACTATTATGAAGACCTAATGTGCTTACAGTCCAAGACCTAATTACAAACTTTCTTCAACAAATTCATATAATTTGCAGCGTCTGTTACTTATCAAATGGACGACTTTGTCATAAAATAGAAAAGAATGTGATGCATGAACGTGCAATTGGTGAAAAACTAACTTGGTTGCAGATTAGTATTGTGGTTTATTTGCTTTTCATATTTCGAATCAGGTTGAAGGGCAGATTTCATTCTCATATGATGCAATATGGTTGTGTAGACAACATAAAGATCAAGTTCCAAAAATGTATTTATCACCGCTAAATACGGCAAATCGAAATAACCTCTGCGCCACGGAAGTGAAAACCACAACCACGATCTCATTTGCCATCAGCCACGTCTTACGGTGTCGTGGCATCAGCCACGTCTTACGGTGTCGTGGCATCAGCCACGTCTTACGGTGTCGTGGCATCAGCCACGTCTTACGGTGTCGTGGCATCAGCCACGTCTTACGGTGTCGTGGCGCCTAATAAAGGTTGGAGGAAGGTAGTGTCCGAATCCTATCTTTCTCCATCTTAATCTACCGCCCTCTGACGCCATTCGTCAACATTAGTATCAGCTTCTTGTCGAGATCATCAAATACTTCAGCTTATATCAAATTTGACTTGACCAGATCCAACCCCCCCCTCCCCCCGGCTTGCACAAGATTGACAGCTGACAGGAATAAGGTCACCAAGAACCCGTCAAAACTCGTCACACACTATTATTCTCTATTTATTCTCTTCTCTTGCAAACACTTGCAACCTTTTATCTTGATACGCTTAGCCATACACACCATCTTTGTTGTCCCAATAACTTGACTTTCAAGTCATATATCAACAAAACAGATGTTGTGGTTTTGTTGTTTATATTGCTCTACCACAACTAATGAGAGATTACAAAATAGAAACAGTCAATTATTTGTGTAGATTTTTTAAATTTGCCTCAATATGAATGACTTCATTCGATATTATTTTTTCTTGTGAAGTAACGAGTTATCTTTATTGGTCACGTATTTTTCCGTGCCAAAACATGTGTCTCCCTGAGCTGAATTGAGCTGTCTCTGTGTTAGCGATACTCTGAACCGGCGCAGAACATCTATTTCATCGAGAATATGGATATAACCGGCCTTCAAAGATACATTGCGCTATAGTGAACAGCGCCACATTAAGTGTTGACAACAGTCTGCTCTGTCGATGGGAAATGCATCATCTGATTATTGCAGATGATCGGATTTCATCCGCATTTCCCGTTAAATATAGTCTAATTACGCGATAACTACCAGAAAACCGACAAAAAAATTCCACACTCTCGGTGACTAACAGCTAAGAAAGATCATACTCACACGAAAAATAAACGTTAATCGTAGGATAATTGATTATAAATTCACGATATTTAAACGATAATTGTGTTAATTTCCATTTTTTTTTATCCGTTGAATACACCATATGAACCGACGATAATACCGTCACAAAAACGACTCTTCCCGACGTCGTTTCGACGTTAATTATCCGATAAACGCGTCGGTTTTTGTCTGAACACAATCTGATAATTAAACTATACCACTGATGATAATCACGCTTAATCGTATGATCTTTCGACGATAATGTTTGACTGGAGTGCCAGTCCGTGTAATCACCGGAAGTCCGTGCTGTCATCCGCTTATTGCGCCAGTCCGTGTTATCACCGGAATTCCGTGCTGTCATCCGCTTATTGCGCCAGTCCGTGTTATCACCGGAATTCCGTTCTGTCATCCGCCTACTGCGCCAGTCCGTATAATCACCTGAATTCCATGTTGTCACTCGCCCATGGCGCCAGTCCGTGTAATCACCGGAATTCCGTGCTGTCATCCGCCTATTACGCTAGTCCGTGTAATCACATGAATTCCGTGCTGTCATTCGCCTATTGCGCCAGTCCGTGTAATCACCGAAATTCCGTGCTGTCATCCGCCCATTACGCTAGTCCGTGTAATCACCGGAATTCCGTGCTGTCATCCGCCTATTGCGCCAGTCCATGTAACCACCGGAATTCCGTGCTGTCATCCGCCTACTGCGCCAGTCCGTGTAATCACCGGTATTCTGTGCTGTCATCCGCTTATTGCGCTAGTCCGTGTTTCCACCGGAATTCCGTGTTGTAATCCGCCTATTGCGCCAGTCCGTGTAATCACCGGAATTCCGTGCTGTCATCCGTCTATCACGCCAGTCCGTGTAATCACCGGTATTCCGTGCTGTCATCCGCCTATTGCGTCAGTCCGTGTAATCACCGGTATTCTTTAAGGATTTAAGGATTTAAGGATTTAAAATTTATTTAGGTATAATGACATGTGGACGAAATAACAGAAATATCAGAATACACAGATGATACGTACCAAGTCTTCGTCAGCGTGAGTTGTTCTGAAGACAACATTTGCTACCTAGGTGAATTTAATATTAACTTAAGACTAGGGTTGAGGAGTAAGGACCAGCCGACGAACATTGTTGGAGGACATCCTCACCTCTCCACTTTTTAACATGTCGAGACAGATGCAAGCATTAAATTGGATCAATAATTAAAAAAAAAATAAGCAGAGTAAGTCTGATCACCAACGTTTACTTTATCATGACTATTTACTGTTTCAACTGTCATTTACTTAGTTTGAGAGCAGAAAATGTCCGACATGAGGTTGTTTATTATTCTGTGCTGTCATCCGCCTATTGTGCCAGTCCGTGTAATCACCGGAATTCCGTGCTGTCATCCGCTTACTACGCTAGTCCGTGTAATCACCTGAATTCCGTGCTATCATCCGCCTATTGCGCCAGTCCGTGTAATCACCGGAATTCCATGCTGTCATCCGCCTATTGCGCCAGTCCGTGCAATCACCGGTAATCCGTGCTGTCACCTCTTTGTCACCGCTATCCTCGCCTGTCGCCTCGAATCAGCGACTCGCTGCGTGAGTTCCAAGTTTGACTTAGTGAGGTGGTTTGAAGTTTAAAGCAGTTCCTGGTAGCAGAGCTGGTCGGGTGGGAATGGGAATGTATGTTACTCTGGTAATATGGTAATGGGATGCGACTCAGTAGGTCAATGCTTGATTCCAATGATGGAATTGTTCCCAGTCAAGATAAATAGGAAACGAACGCTCGAAAATAATGGTTCATTGAGAGGAATGCAGGCATGAGAACAGAATATACGGCAGGAATGGTTCCCATAATGAATAGGCATGAGAACACAATATACAGCAGGAATGGTTCCCATAGTAAATATGTATGAGAACAGAATATACGGCAGGGATGATTCACATAGTGAATAGGCATGCGAACAGAATATACGGCAGGAATGATTCCCAGAGTGAATAGGCATGATAACAGAATATACGGCAGGAATGGTTCCCATGGTGAATAGGCATGAGAACCGAATATACGACAGGAATGGTTCTCATAGTGAATAGGCATGATAACAGAATATACGACAGGAATGGTTTCCATAGTGAATAGGCATGGGAACAGAATATATGGCAGGAACGGTTCCCATAGTGAATAGGCATGTGAACATAATATACAGCAGGAATGGTTCTCATAGTGAATTGGCATGAGAACAGAATATACGGTAGGAATGGTTCCCATAGTGAATAGGCATGAAAACAGAATATACGGCAGGAATGGTTCCCATAGTGGATAGGCATGCAAACAGAATATACGGCAGTAATGGTTCCCATAGTGTATAGGCATGAGAAAAGAATATACGGCAGGAATGGTTTCCATAGGGAATAGGCATGAGAACACAATATACGGCAAGAATGGTTCCCATAGTGAATAGGCATTAGAACAGAATATACGGCAAGAATTGTTCCCAAAGTGGATAGGCATGCGAACAGAATATACGGCAAAAATGGTTCCCCTAGTGAATAGGCATGTGAACAGAATATACGGCAGGAATGGTTCCCATGGTGAATAGATATGAGAACAGAATATACGGCAGGAATGGTTCCCATAGTGAATAGGCATGAGAACAGAATATACGGCAGGAATGGTTCCAAGTAACGGGGAGTGAAACTGGGCGGAAGAATAGTTTGTGTAGTGTAGCACTGTAAGTAGGAATGGGTAACAGCAAAACAAAGTGAGGAATAAGACTAGGGACTAATACAATAACAGTCGAGTCTGGTTGGGATTAGGTGTGTTTCTGTGTACCCGAGGGTGCGCCATTCATGTATTTCATGGTCCAGGTACCACAAGGAAAAATGATGCTCACCGATACAAGTCTCAAGAAGAACCCTTAGACCACACTGCTCGTTAGGAACTCGAAAGGCTAGGTATTACAGTGCTCATTGGGTGGTATAGTAGCAAGGGATCTGTCACCTAGAGACGATAACATCGCACGATCAGCACTGATATTGCCCGCTTTGTGCGGTTAGAAGATCAGCTCACAAAAGGCGTTCCGTATAGACATTTTGTATTGAATATAATTGAGCAAGAATTCGGGAACATCTGATGACAGTTGAAAAGGACAAATAACATTATTGACTCAACATAGAAATGATCAATGAATATTACATTTAACTTCTAGAAGCCATTTCAATCTCCATACAAAAATAGCTCGGCCGGATGAGTGGTCCTGCAGATGGCTTGAGGCGGATGTCTGACCATTGCTTCTACCTAATTACATTAAACAATATACAGTTAATATATATTTCAAATTAGCAGCGCAGGAGCAATAGACACTGAATTTGAAGTTGTTATACATGTATATCTATCTATCTATA
>SDVV010018033.1:0-13854 GCA_016164225.1 Gammarus roeselii
TATGTATATATATGTATATATATGTATATATATGTATATATATATATATATATATATCGAGGCTGGTTGAGAAAAGGTGACCCAGGGATGGGGATACTCGTGGAACCCGCGGGACCGGGGGGTTTCGGGAACCCGAGGGTCTCTGAAGACCAGGAGGATTTGGGGGGCCCACTTACCCTTCTGGGGCCCTTTGGGACATTCTTGACACCCTTCGGGACCTTCTTGCAAAACTGTAGGACCCACTTGATGCCCCTCCGAATTCTGGAACCATTGCTCCCCCCTCCCAAATCTTCGTTAAACCTACTCTGTATCTACGTTGAACCTACTCTGTATCTGCGTTAAGCCATCTCTTTATTTGCGTTAAACCTACTCTGAACCTACGCTAAACAAACTCTGAATCTACGTTGAACCTACTCTGAATCTGCATTGAACCTACTCATAATCTTCGCTGCACCTATTTTGCCACTCTTCAATTGCCCTACGGGGGAGTCTGCATTACCTTCGCGTTGGAACTCCGGTGGAAAACAGAAGCAACTACTACTACAACAGTGGTGTAAATCAATGGTGTACCTCTTCAATGGAAATGTAATAATTTGTTGTAATTTTCACTTTATGTCGTACACTTAAGGTATAATTTGGTTAGTTGCTGCATCATTTTAGTGTTCCATGTATCCCTTATTTCATGTTACTTATTGACGGGGTGACTATAGTATGGTCACCCCGTCAGTAGCTTTAACAGGAAGTAGGAGATACATGAAACACTAGTAAGGGAGGCCGCCGTGGCAGAGTGGATAGCGTGTCCGACTGAAGTGTCAGCCTATGGTGCTGCATGTCGCGAGTTCGAGCATCGGCATGAACATGGTGGTCTTGGGACCAGGAGATTGGTCGCCTCTCTCCTCTGTGTTAGCATAACTTAGCCACCCTCCTTACAAGGGAAAAATGACTATATGTCTATACATACTATAGTATGGAAGATTTGATCTGTAACAAGGTTGCTTTGTTTATATTGTTAACTAGTTATATATAAGGTATAATTGAGTCGCTCGGCTGGCTAGCGTCAGAATGATGGCTGCATGATGGTTGGATTTGGGGATGGTATGTGTTTTGCATGTACATATTTTGTACGTATGTACTATTGATATGAATAGTAAGATATAATTGTTTGGCAGTTTCCTATCATGATTCTTATCACCACAGCTTCAGCAGGTTCGAGTCTTCGAAAACTATCTTATTATATGTTAGTTGTAACATTATTAGGAATAACCTTATACTTCAATATTTTGGAAAGGTGGGGATATGTGTTGATGGGCAAAAAGTTCATTACGCCTCTGGATTTTCGTCTATTGCTTGGTCTTACTTTTTTTTCATTAGTTTTTTCCTGTGGATTGGAGTGATGAAGTTTCCGTTACGTATTGTATGGATTGCGGTATGCAGATATTTTATCGGATGTACAGTTGGCGTAGGTTTATTGATTGTTATATGTGTAGGGTTGATGAATGTTTTGAATTGTCTCTATTTTCTAAGTTGAGTTAGTCATGCGAAGACTGTAGTCATCGAAATTATTTTTAGGGTTCGGTATTGATATATGATGCTGCTTCTCTGTAAGCATGTCGTATGAAAAAAAAATATGGTCATCTATGGCAAATTACTAGAGGCTTGTGATTTTCAATAGGATAATTCACTCTTTTTGCTACACGGTTGGTTAAATCTGTTTCATGTCATGTGGAGTCATTTTTTTGTTGCTTTTTTTGTATGAGCGTTGATAGCTACCTTCCATGTCTTGTTTATTATTCAAATTAGGTTTAGCCTTCGGATTGTATTTGTATTCACTCCTCTTAATTTATTGTTGGTCTCAGTCATGAACATCGGTCGCACGTCTTCGCAGCCGATTCATGTTAGATGTTGTATATGATTTGGATGTACGTGGTGGGTTATCACAGGCTTTATGGGTTTCATTGTGTATTTGTGATATGATTGAGAATTTGGAATTTTCATTTTATTATAATTTGACCATTTTAGTAGGTATAGGGATAATTATATGTAGTGGATTGGTGTATGTTTGTATTGTAGCTCTATTTTTCATGTTATATCAATCATTTGTAGACTGTAGTGTTCGAAATTATTGCTGGGGTTCTGTGTTCATATAAGATGTGGCTCATGTTTTAGCTTTCCACATGAAAAAATGGTCGTCATCTGTTGCAATTTACTAGAAGTTTGTGATTTAAAATTTAAGTTTAGTGTATTGTCACTGATTAATAGGAATATAACATAGAAAATACATGTTTCATTCTCTCTTCATGCTCTATGGTAAATTTCATTTCTGCAAGACAATGTATGCTTTATACAGGATGTATGTTTAGGGTGTAATAGAAAATTGAAACACTTATTATATTGTAAGTAGACTATTTAGTGGGGTTCATCAAGTGTTAGTATGTCCTCTTGGGTTTTCATCACCAATGTAGGTTTTCTTTTGGAATGTTCCTCTTCATCTTATCCCGATCCTGATAAGATAACTTTGTTGACGTATCGATATTTGTTGGGTCATGGTTCCGGTGAATAATTTGAACGAACATTATTATTATTATTATTACTGGTTCATGCCATTATTACAGTTTTTATGATCTTTATCATGTTTCCACATTTACTATACAATACTTAAGAAATAATTTTGCACATTTTTTGCTCCAGACCTTGTAAGATATTTAGTTTTTAGGTGTTTCTATAGAAATCTGCTTCTATATCTTTATTATGTCTGCTTGACTTTTGACGCTCACACACGCTGGTGGGTCCCTACGCAGCACTTAACTTAAACTGGCTTCTTGCCTGTATATGGGTCCCACGCAGCACGTATCTCAACAGCCTGCTTGCCTGTATACAGAAGAGAAAAGTAATTTTACTATAGGTTTGGCATCTCTTCCTAATAGAATTATTCCACCTTATTTGTAACAAGACCGGTAAAGTCGATCAGTTTCACGACATGTTAAGTTATATCTCGTTTGATATTTGTACGAGCGCAGAACGCTCCTCACTAAGCGCTTTTTTTCAAATTGATGGATTCCTGATTGGCAGACTATAGAGTTCAAAATTTTTGCAAGACTCAGCTGTTGACGTCGGATGTTTGTCTTGTTTTAGCTTGCCATAGGACAAGATGGTCAAGCTTTGCGCAGAGGCAGTATCGTAACCAATGAGTGACCAGTGAGTTCGATAACACCATCGCATACGTTTCTTTGCGTCTAAGGTCCAAAGTTTACAAGTTTCCAGGGTATAGAAACTTTTTTTGCTGTATCAAAATGAAAGCTGGTCACCGCTCCATGCCGAATATTGCTCCGAGACCGAATATTGTCTCGTAAAGGTTAAAGTTTTCCACTAAATTGGAGTGATCGACTATCATCTCTTTAGAGCGAGAGCAATAAGGAGCCTCAGAGGGATACCCCCTGTGGGTATCCCAGGCTCACTCGCCTTCCCGCTGTGTCCTCGTTATCCACCAACATTCATTTGTCCCTTTGTGTAAATATGTTTTGAGTTAGAAGATCCCTTCACCGTCCCCCCTCTCAGTTTGTAGCTACATCCCCCCCCTTGGCGCACAAAGAGGTGAGCCCCCCACTGACACCAGAATTCGTGAATTTAGAATAGAAACCAATTAAAATTTGAAAAAAATTAACAAAAAACTTTGAAAGCAATATCAAAATAAAATTAAATTAAAAAGTTTAATTTCAGGTTTATTTAGTGTATATATTCGTATATACGATAGAAATAAATGTAAAGAAGGCCCCGCCTTCATTACTCAGAACCCCGGGTAGAAGCCGGGGATCAAACAATGGGCAAAACTATGCTCTATCGGAGAGGGGCTGGCGGCCCCTCTAGAGCGTCGCACTCAAACCAGTCTGCCAGAAAGAAAGACGAACCCGCCAGAAGTTCCTCATCGACAGGACACCTGACTCAGGTCGTAATCGACGACACAAATGAACGCGGCTCAAATCTGGACGCGAATATAACCGGAATGCAGAATACCCTGGGCAAGATATATAAATTGATAGGCCGTCCCGAGCTGGAGACTGAGGACTGCTCGTCGCCCTCCAGTGAAGTAGGCGAACGTCTCACTAAACTCAGAACCTTTGTGCAACTATGAATACCCGACTGGAAGAGCTGATGAAGAGAAAAGAGGCCAGGGAACCCGTAACCTGTTCGTGTACTTGCGCTTCTGACCTCTCCGATAACATCGCTCTCATCCCAGCCGAAACTCGTAACGCCCGAACACCAAAAAACACAGAGAGGAGACGATACACACGATTTAATGACGACGACCTATTCAACCACGGCCCTAAATTCCCCGAACACATGAAAATTACATTTGATGTCAACGACAGACCGGACATTTGCCAATAAAAACTACGAGAAGAACTGGGCTCAATGACTAAGCGTTCAGTTCTCAACATCACCGCCAGCGGTGACGATAGCTCCACCATAGAAGTAGACACAAAACTTCAAAGTGACACCATACTCTCCAAAAACAGAATATGCGAAAAACCATGAAAATTTATACCACAGACAACTTTATCCATGAGTTCAGGCCTGATTAACATCGAGGGTCTCCCGAGTGATGAAGCCGACGAATTCATCACCGGACTCGTCCAATACGAGGAATGTATAGTTGAAGCGAAAATCGCGCCAAAAATCAAACCAAGAAGAAACATCACCACGGCCCTTCTGATTAAATTCAATTGCCCCTCCCCACCTAACTACATGGACATACCTTTCTTTGACGCCAAAACCAAGGTTACACCCTTTCGAAAGACGTCCGATGCGCTGCTATAAATGCCAGCAATACGGACATCCGAGCAAAAATTGTAACGGTCAAAAAAGATGCTCACACTGTTCTCAGGACGACCACGACAAGCGAGACGATCCCTTGTCATGCCCATCCGAAAAACCTCACTGCTTTTACTGCAAAGTAAACGGCCACCCTACGGGACACGAAGACTGCCTTCAGGACAAGACTGAGAGAGAGATCCTACAATACCAAACTGAGCACAAAGTCTGGCGACGACAGGCTGCGGAAGCAATTCGCTCTCCTCAGGCTGACCCTCACACCCAGGAGAGAAGATCAGCATCATTCCCTACCCACTTCCTCATAACGCTTGTAGATAGCGGTGCAAACAATGTTGCTCCCTCAATGAACCCATTCACCATGATGAACTCGCTCTCCAAGCAATTCGGAGGCAGACCGATAAACATAAACCGACAGGGAAAGAAGTATCTGGCCCACGTCGTAAATATCGAGCAAAGTAACTCTATACAAAGAATTAACAAAATAGACAAACACAAAGTAACTGTCGAAATACATCCGTTCTTCAATGCTACAAGACTAATTATTTACATTTCCAACTACACTCCCAAAACTGACCTAAGAGCTTTAGCAGCAGGTTTATCAAAGGATTATGGAATCACCAACGTTTCCCTAGCAGAATGGATTAAACCACAAAACATCCACACCACTGCGTATCAAATCACTTTCCCAGGACGTGACACACCGCAATTCATAGCAATCCCGAGCGAACAGGGAAAAACAAAAACTTATCCAGTAGCGACATGGCATGCAATGTGCAAAAAATGCCTGGAATACGGCCACGTCATCAAATACTGCAAGCCATACATACCCCAACGCTGTAGGAGGTGCGCCGGCGAGCATGACCGAAAGGACTGCACAGCCCACCAACCTAAACACTACCACTGCTCATGCCTCCAGGAGGCAGGCGACCGCGACTGCCCAAAGCAGATGAACCAAAAAGCAATGACAAACTTACAAAGTGACCACAGAGTCACACGAAAACAAGCCATCCAAATCTTTTATGACGAAAACCTGGAAAGCACTGCGATGGCCCAGGAAAGCACTGCGATCGATGATGCCTCGGTCGTCTACGAGGAGAGGTCCAAGAACCCGAAAATCAAAAGGCCAAGAGACGATGATTCCTCAGACGACGACCGCGGGAGCCGCGACACCCTCACGCCACGAAGCAAAAAGATTAGCAGCACTCCACAAACCACAGCTCACCTTGATCAGAACGTTGAACGACTTCTGACCGTCTTAACTGCAACCGCACCCAGCGAAAACCAAAGTGAGGTATTCAACCCTCAGCTAACATGACCAACAAGACCATCGCCTGCGCGAGGACGCGTTGAAAATCTTCAACGAAGAACTGATACCCCAAACAACTGATCTACCATGAATCTCATTCGACTCAAATATCCCAACGACTACGACTCAGCCCATCATAATGTTTAAAAAAACCTCCATAGAAGAGAAACGCACTCGCTCAAGAAGCAAACACAAAGATCGTACTCCCTCGTCCTCCTCCTCCTACAAGAGCACTCACAGCCGAGAACGCAGTGAGTCTAGGAGATCATGTTCTACAGAAAGCGGACTCTCATGCGAACGCGCTCGATCTAGGACACCTGCGCCTCATAGACAAAAACACAACGAAAGTTCCTTCAAACCACGCGAACGCTCCAGACCATCAAAATCTGGGCGCAAAACAAATCCGAAAAGAACAACACAATACTTCAGTGGAATTGCCAGGGACTTATAAGCAAGAAAGATGAATTATTATCGCTAATCTCCACCCATAAACCTTTGGTGGTGGGCCTCCAGGAGATCAAACTCCGCGACACAGCCACCTTCTCTATTCCTCAATGTGTCATACACCGTCGCGAAGGTCACAACAATGTGACTGCACTAGACGGAGTGGCACTTAAGATCCACCAAAGCATACCTCATCACCTCCTCCCTCTGAGAACAAAACTCCAAGCTGTCGCAGTGAAGATATGTAGCTCAAGACCTATTACAGTGGTATCTATCTACTCGTCACAAAACCACGACCTCACGGAGGCACTAATGACCGATCTGCTTAACCATCTGCAACATCCCGTACTCCTCCTTGGGAACTTCAACAGCTACGACGAAGTGTGGGGAAGCGTGAGAACAGACCCCAGAGGAGTGATAATGACCAACACCATATACACTCACAACCTGGTCCTTCTCAACGACGGACAACCCACACGGATCACCCTCGAAACTGAAACTGCCATCGATTTATCAATCAGTTCCCCTACTTTAGCTCCCCAACTCGTTTGGGGACAACCCAGTGATCATATCGCTCCTTACTAACCGACCAAATAATCCTGACGCACAAGAACTTCGATTCAACTACCGGAAAGCAAGCTGGGAGGAATTCTCGGCACATGTCGCATAGGACGATGTGGAGGGTCTTCCCGAAAACATGTCAGAGCACGACCTTATCATACATCTATACGAAAAATTCCAAAGTGCAGCTACTGCATGCATTCCCCAATATTTACCCTTAACCTTTTTCCCAAAACCTTGGTAGTGCTCGGAGGTACAAGAAGCAAAGGATCGGCGTGACAGGATGTGCGTGGCCTTCCGCCGCGCACGTTCCCCCAGGAACCGAGTAGCCTGGAAAAGGAAATTAGTTTATACAATCAATCGAAACTATCCTCTTTCCCAAGAGTGAGGAAGAATCAGACGTCTCCAAGGTCGCCTCGAGCGACCTATTCACATACTGTCGGACGGAGACACTGTCTATTCTTCATACGCGGACATCGCGGACAAACTAGCTCAGATTTTGAGCCAAATATCACAATAAACAAATTTTACGGCTTTTTTCCAACGGGAAAAGATACTAAGAGAAAGTGAGCATATCGACTTCACTTCCACAAATGAAGAATTCTACAACAAACCTTTATCCATCCATGAACTACAATATGCAATTGACCACACTCGTGAAACCTCACCCGGGCCGGACCAAGTGCACATAAACATGATCAAACACCTTCCTGACAACGCTCTCCAGCACCTACTAAATGTGTTCAATACGTTGTATTCAAATTCATTCATTCCCAACCGTCCCATTGCCCTAACTAGCGTCCTATGTAAGACTAAGGAAAGAATGATAAACTCACGCCTAGTCGACTACCTTGAAATGCATGCAGACCTTGACAACATCCAGTGCGGTAGCCGTAAGCGCCACTCCACAACGGACTACCTCGTACGATTAGAATCAGACATTAGACAGGCCTCCGTCCGTTAAGAACGTGTGGTTTCCATATTTTTCGACACTACGTGGAAACACGGGATCATGAAGGATCTTCACCGTAAAGATTTGTGAGGTCGCTACCACTTTTCATCCACCAATTTCTACAAAATCGCACCTGCAGGGTCAAGGTGTCCGTCACATCCGCAAGAAATGGGCGTCCCCCAGGAAAGCGTCCTCAGTGTCACTCTTTTTATCCTCAAAATCGCTCAGTTGGCAGACATTCTCCCCTGAGACGGAAGACTGCTCTCATCACTATACGTGGACGACCTACGAATAAGCTACTGACACCCCAGCCTCATAACAATTCAACATGAACTCCAGAAGTGCCTAAACCTAGTCGGGAACTGGGCTTACCTAAACGGATTCAGATTCTCGCCCTCTAAAACTAAAAGCATACACTTTACCCATGTGCCCGGTTTACACCTCAAACCAGCCCTAACGCTGCACTACACATCTTTAGCATACGAAGAAACGATCAAATTCCTGGGTCTTATGTGGGACCCTAAACTCACGTGCGACTCCATATCGCAGCACTGGCGACTCGCTGCAAAAGGTCGACAGAACTTATCCGATTGGTAACATCACCGAAGTGCGGTACAGACATGGACACAAGAATGACGCTGTTCAGAGCCATGATACGATCGCGCATGGACTACGGAGCCATTGCTTACGGATCTGCAGCCTAAACTACTCTCGACCATCTCTCGACCGTCGCAAACAATGCTTTGCGTATCACAACCGGCGCGTTCCGCTCCACCCCAATCGAATCCCTTAACGTGCTCGCTAACGAACTTCAACTCCCGCTCCGGCAAGACAAACTTTCACTTCGATACTATTTTAAGACTAGAAGTCCAATCAACAACTCAGCAATCAGTCACATCACCAACACATCCGATCAGCGCCTTTTTGCGGCTAAACAAAATATATGCCCACCGTTTTCCCTACGTGTGGACAACCTGCTGACCTCGCTAAACATCAATCGTAAAACTATTAAGCCTTCATTTTCCTACCGAATTTTTCAAATTAACACATCAACATAGATGATTAACCCACCACTGGTCAACCTAGACCTGCAAATGTACCCTAAAGCAACTACTCCAACCAACGCGTACCGGCAGGAAGTTCTAAGACTAATCGAAAAAGAATATTTAGAGCACCGCCACACATACACTGACTGCTCCAAAACCGCGGACTGAGTGGGAGCCGCCGCTGTGTGCGTGGGCACCCCACTCTCGGCCACCCTCCCACTAGATGCCTCCGTGTTCTCTGTGGAGCTTCGCGCACTTGAACTAACCATCTCTATTGCAAAAGAACATCGCTTCCCCAAATACGTCGTATTCTCAGACAGTCTGAGTGTCCTCACTCGGCTTAAAACAATGCACTACGAACCTCCAGTTCTACTTAAAATGCAGCACGATCTCAACGTGATTTACGAGACGGGTCAGGCAGTGGAATTCTGTTGTATCCCCGGGCGCGCGGGAATAAGAGGAAACGAACTTGCGGACTCGCTTGCTAAACTGGCATCTGCTCACCAAGAACATTTTTTCGCAATACATTACCGGGACTGGTTCCCTATAATCAACTCCCATATAACATCCCGATGGGATGAAATGTGGCAACAGAGTGAACAAAAAATGTTTTCAGTCAAACCCTCAGTCGGAGAATGTGAAACTAAGTTCACCAACAGAAAAGGCCAAGTGTTCATCAACCGTTTGTGCACGGGACACAGGTGGATAACTTGCAACCACATGATAGATGTCGACATAGGACCAAACGCGCCTCCTTGCCCCTGTTGCCACCAAATGGCTATCAGCGTGAAACACTTATTGATGGATTGCAACGCACACGCGGTAGCCCGACGAGCGTTCCTAAATCCCCCGTGCAACCTACAAAGCCTATTCACGGACCCAACATACCGTAAAAAGCTAACCGCTTTCGGAAAACACGCCGTACTATACGAAACTGTCCAAACCCCAAAAACCTGTGCAAATGAGGGGGTCTCTCCACCCCATTACGCACAGAAATAACGTCATATTATACGAAGATACGCGTTAATTCTTTACTCTCTCGTACGCGCTAGGTCGCGAATATGCCGCAATTGAAATATAAACTGACTTCATCTTGACATGACTAATATTTTTGCACGCGAGGCCGTGCGAACTTATCTGAATAAACGACGGTCGCGCCCTACAGGGGAACCTATTATGACTCACGTTGAGGCTCTGGTGGAAATGAGGCTCAAATCGAATCAAAGATGGTCATCATCTGATTTTTCAATAGAACTTCGCTAAATTATTTACAAGCTTGGTATTGTGAATCTGTTTGACGTCCTGGTATATTGTATATTATCCGTTATAGGGTATTGATATAAGATTACTTCCCTTGATTTTGTTACATTCTGTCGTTGAGTATCGTTTTTTCACGTTAACTTGGATTATGTTCTTTGGGTATTGCTTCAGATTTGTCTGTTTATGAAACAAAGGCACTGCTAGTAAGGTTTGTTGAAGGGCAGGCAACTTGCATTTGTATTGTATATACGAATATGTACACTAACTTAATCCTTGAATTTTTTCTTGAAATTAACCTTAAACCTGAATTTTTTGTGGATTTTGCTTTGTTTATATAACTTTTTTGAACATTTTTTTTAATTTCAATTGGTTTCGATTCTAAATTCAAAAACCCCGGTGCCAGTGGGGGCTCACCTCTTTGTGCACCAAGGGGGGAAATGTAACCGCAAACTGAAAGGGGGGAAGGCTGGAGGAGTCTTTCTGATCAAACTCATTTACACAGAAGGGATGTATGAAATTTTGTTGTTTAACGAGGACGCCGCGGGAAGGGGATACCCCAAGGGGTTATCCCTCCAAGGTGCGGTACAGATTTCGATCCTAAGAGATGGTGTTCTATCTCTCCAAGTTGAAAACTTTAATCTTTACAAGACGATCATCGGCCTCGGAGCATTGTTCGACTTAGAGGGGTGACCGGCTCTTATTTTGATACAGCAAAAAAACGAAGCTTCTATACACTGGAAACTTGGAAAACTTTGGAGCTTAGACGCGAAGAACAGTGTTTGATGTCAATTTCCCGGTTTATTGTCAGTCATTGGTTACGATACTGCCTCTGCGCAAAGCTAAAGCAATGTAACAATGCTGCCGAAAAAGCAACAAAACGCAGATCCGGTATCAGACCCGGTATTCGTAAGTTATACAATGCAACTGTTAGACCGCATCTCGAGCATACCGTTCAATTCTGGTCTCCATATCTTAGAAAATAGGTTATTAAATTAGAGAAGGTTCAACGTAGGGCTACCGAACTTATCCCTTCGCTGCGAAGGCAGACTAAGTGAATTCAATCTTGATTCACTACAAAAGCGTCTAGTCAGAGATGACATGATCGAGGTGAGGATGATTATGAAGGGTGAGGAAAACGTCGACCTATAGCGAGCTTTTTCACTTGAGGTGCGAGCGGAGTGACAAGGAATAATGGACACATAATCGTTGGGAAGCGTTTCTAGCTCGACATCAACCGCAAATTTCTTCACGTATAGAGTTGCCAAAGAATGGAACAAACGTCCAGCGGAAGTTGTAAACAGCAATTCAATCGAAACGTTTAAGTCACGGCTCGATGAATTCTGCACAGATCGTCGTTAAAAAGCTAAACCGTTCCCTTTCTCGATGTTTTAAAAACAGAAATGACATGAAGCGCTCATAGACGTTCCACTTCAAAACCAATTCTCTTGCTATCAAAATGCAACCTAGCTTAGGCGGAAAGCCCTGTTGTTGTCTTCTTACACGTGTAAACAGTTGTAAATTATGTAGGAGTCACAGCCTGAGCCATACATCACTATAATAGTCACAGCCTCAGCTATACATCATTATAGATGTCACAGCCTCAGCCATACATCACGATATGGGTCACAGCCTAAGCAATATGCGGCTATAAACGTCACAGCCTCAGCCATACATCACCATAGGAATCACAGCCTACGCCATACATCACTTTAGGCATCGGCCATACATCACTAAGGACGTCACAGCCTCAGCCATTCATCACAACAGGCGTCGCAGCTTCAGCCATGCTTCACTACAGGCGTTACAACATCAGCCATACAACACTATAGGTGCCATACAGCAATCCGTCAATATAGGAGTCACAGCCTTAGCAATTCATCCCTATAAGCATTACAGCCATAGCTATACGTCACTTTAGACGTCACAGCCTCCCCCATACATAACTATCGGCTTCACAGACTCGGTCATACATCATCAAGGTCGTCACAGCCATAGCCATAAATCACAACAGGCGACACAGCCTCAGCTATACATACCAATAGGCGTCACAGCCTCAGCCCTACATCACTATAGGAGTTACACCCTCAGCTATCCATCACTATAGGCGTCACACCCTCAGCTATCCATCACTATAGGCGTCACAGCCTCAGCCATACTTCACTATAGGCGTCACACCCTCAGCTATCCATCACTATAGGCGTTACAGCCTCAGCCATACTTCACTATAGGCGTCACACCCTCAGCTATCCATCACTATAGGCGTCACAGCCTCAGCCATACTTCACTATAGGCGTCACACCCTCAGCTATCCATCACTAAAGGCGTCACAGCCTCAGTTATACAAACCAATAGGCGTCACAGCCTCAGCCATACTTCACTATAGGCGTCACACCCTCAGCTATCCATCACTATAAGCGTCACACCCTCGGCTATCCATCACTATAGGCGTCACACCCTCAGCTATCCATCACTATAGGCGTCACACCCTAGGCTATCCATCACTATAGGCGTCACACCCTCAGCTATCCATCACTATAGGCTTCACAGCCTCAGTTATACAAACCAATAGGCGTCACAGCCTCTGCCATACTTCACTATAAGCGTCACACCCTCAGCTATCCATCACTATAGGCGTCACAGCCTCAGCCATACTTCACTATAAGCGTCACACCCTCAGCTATCCATCACTATAGGCGTCACAGCCTCAGCCATCCATCACTATAGGCGTCACAGCCTCAGCTATCCATCACTATAGGCGTCACAGCCTCAACTATCCATCACTATGGGCGTCACAGCCTCAGCTATACAAACCAATAGGCGTCACAGCCTCAGCTATACGAACCAATAGGCGTCACAGCCTCAGCCATACTTCACTATAGGCGTCACACCCTAAGTTATACAAACCAATAGGCGTCACACCCTCAGTTATACAAACCAATAGGCGTCACAACCTCAGCTATCCATCACTAATTGCGTCACAGCCTCAGCCATCCATCACTAATTGCGTCACAGCCTCAGCCATCCATCACTATAGGCGTCACAGCCTCAGCTATCCATCACTATAGGCGTCACAGCCTCGGCTATCCATCACTATAGGCGTCACAGCCTCAGCTATACAAACCAATAGGCGTCACAGCCTCAGCCATCCATCACTATAGGCGTCACAGCCTCAGCTATCCATCACTATAGGCGTCACAGCCTCAGCTATACAAACCAGTAGGCGTCACAGCCTCAGCTATACAAACCAGTAGGCGTCACAGCCTCAGCTATACGAACCAATAGGCGTCACAGCCTCAGCCATACTTCACTATAGGCGTCACAGCCTCAGCCATACTTCACTATAGGCGTCACACCCTTAGCTATCCATCACTATAGGCGTCACAGCCTCAGCCATCCATCACTATAGGCGTCACAGCCTCAGCTATCCATCACTATAGGCGTCACAGCCTCGGCTA
>SDVV010018034.1:0-13854 GCA_016164225.1 Gammarus roeselii
TCCATGTCTGTCACGCCTTGAATTGAATCGTCAAAGGCATGTGTGGGGTGTCGTCCATGTCTGTCACGCCTTGAATTGAATCGTCAAAGGCATGTGTGAGGTGTCGTCCATGTCTGTCACGCCTTGAATTGAATCGTCAAAGGCATGTGTGGGGTGTCGTCCATGTCTGTCACGCCTTGAAATAAATCGTCAAAGGCATGTGTGGGATGTCGTCCATGTCTGCCACGCCTTGAATCGTCAATGCCATGTTCTGTTTATCAAATAAATACAGTTTTTACGTTGGAATAGTCGATTTCAGTAGTGAAGATTTATGAAGTAATCTTTTACAAAGTTCTTTTTATGCCTGAAACCTTATGTGGTATTCAATTCTCCAAGGATTTAGCGTGAACGTGAATAAACCGCTTGCGTACTCTTTTGTTGAATCATTTAAACTACGGGAACCACGTTTTTAACGTTCATATTTTGCGTGAAACACTGAAGTCCGATTTAAAAAAAAGCTCGCAATGCATTGTAAAGGTTCCTCCAACTTTCAAATGAACTGCTTGTCTTTCCTTTCACTCGACTAACAAGTGAACTTCTTTTGAAAAAGCAACAGTTTGTGGAAGACTTTACAGAACCTCTCAACAGGAGGAAACTTGTTCTGTTCGTGAACTGGCATTACCATGCTATTATATTTAGGACGATTACGTCATCATCTGAACATACCTACATTCACCAGTCGACTGGCAATGGTGTTGTGTATCATTGCTGTTGTTGTGTATACTTGTTGATGTTGTGTATTCTTGCTGATGTTGTGTACCATGATGAAAATATAGTTGTTCAAGTGTGTTTGTTATAAATACATCAATATTGATTCAAGTATCATAGAGTGTTGTCAGTTTCAACTTTATTTAACAGCTGATTGTTTACATGCCCTACATCTATTCTAAATCTCTCCATGGTCGCATGAACGCGAGTTACTGACTTAAACTCAGAGGAAAGGAGCAGCGAATTTTCATACATAGTACTCTCTTTATGTGAACAGTAGGCATCAGGACAATAATTTGTTGATCGCAAGAAAATCTAAACACTGTTTTGTGTCTCGATTACTGAACTTTTTGTTGATAATGTATGTATAGACATACAGCTGTTTCCCCTTATCAGGAGGGTGGCTAAGTTAGGCTGACACAGAGGAGGGAGGCACCCAATCTCGCCGCCACAAGACCGAGGTGTCTTTGCCGAGGATCTAACTCGCGACATGCAGCACCAGAGGCTGGCACTGCAGTCGGATACGCTAACCACTCGGCCACGGCGTTGATAATGGGATGCATAAAAGACAGCGATTGCGCACCCTCGTCCTCTTTCACTCATACTTCTATTCCATTTAGTCAATACGCATTACATATTTGTTACACTTGATTAGGGCCTTATCATGCGCGTTTGTGTACGCTATTCGTTTCGGCTTCATTTGGGAGCATGAGGGAAGGATGGCAGAAGAAGAGGCAACAGAGTGGGTCAGGAGAAGGGGTTAGCTGGGGTCAGCAGAGGTGAGCAGCGGACAGCAGAGGTCAGCAGGGGTCATCAGGTTCAGCAGAGATCAGAAGAAAGAAGCCAGCAGGAGTAGCTGGGGTCAGCAGGGATCAGCAGAGGTCAGCAGAAGGAGACCAGCAAGGAGATAGGGGTCAGCAGGGTCAATTACTTGCTGTTCATCAGTATCTTTTCCTTCCCAATATTTTTCTTCCTGTTTCATATACTCCCATTTGGGTTATCTCGAACGTGTAGAATGTATTTATTTTCATTATTCGTAATTAGTTTTCTCAACATTTCATCGGAAATGTTACATACAATCCCCCATTCGACATTTTCTACGCACAGTCTCTCGATTGATGGTCGGTGTGAACAGTATATCGTCATGGCTACTCAAATATCCCTTTACGAAACTTATTGTACATATTTTTTCTCGGAAACAATAGTACAATGTCCAACATTAACTGGTGGGATGACAATGTACTTTTATTAAGAACCATTACATATAAGTTAATAGTAAGTATATTTAAGCAGTAATTGTTGTCTACAGAACACCTCACACTGACGATCACCTCGTACATATTAGCTCTCTATTGCGTATTGTTGTTTTACCTAAATAAAGTTGACAATCTTGAACGCCTTGAACCGTTGTTTCTCAGTAGGTAATCAAAGAAAATGTCAGCCGTTATCACCCAAACAGAAGACAACTAAGAAATTTCTCAGGAACACCGACTTTTCAGAACATCTACATCATTGCTTCTCATCCGAATTACTCCTTTTTTCGGCCACTTCAATTAGGGAAGAAGGAGCTTAGTCCGCCGTGCAGGCGAGGATTACAAAGGAGAAAACAAGTGTTTTTCTCCGACGGTGAACATTAATATATAAGTTCGTTTACGAAGATGGAATTCAACGTGGCTTGTAAAACGCTATTCGTAATTCAACAGAAGTAACTTGGAATACAACGTGCAGGAAACAATCTGGTCGTGGGAGTGAGGAAGATAGAACCATACTCAAGGATGAGTCGTCACAAACGCACCTGGGAATCGAGGGTGGTAACAAATGTTACCTAATTAAGTAATCATCAAGACTCGAGCAGTAATATTTAAAATTAGTCTTTGAATAAACGGCATAGATTTTTTCACGATGTTTGGCAAGACACTAAAAATGTTTGATCGAAAATGCCAAGTTCAAGTGTTTTATCTTCAGTTAGCAGTTCCAAGTGATCGTACTAACTCCTTGACTACAGATACAAGGCATTGCTTTGCCATCATAACATGCGTTATGGATATCAGCATGACATTGGGAGAATATCCGGCGGGTATCATCGAATCACCGTTAGCGTTTATTTAAGTTCATTTCAATGCATTATATGCTCTTTTTATACAGATAACGTCGACTACAACACTTGGTTTAAAGATTCCACCTAACACATCCTCTAGATAACCCTTCCTTTTCAAGCTTCTCATCTCTCAACCCAACTCCTCGCCTCCCAGCCCCCCTGGGAAGCTATAGATAGTTCATGCCGAAGTATTTGCTCGTGTGATCAAGCACACCAACTATTGCCTTCCTGATCCTCACATGCCCTTAGTCCCCGGATATCGCCTTCTGACTCTCCCCTGCCCTTAGTCCCCGGATATCGCCTTCTGACTCTCCCCTGCCCTTAGTCGACGGATATTGCCTTCTGACTCTCCCCTGCCCTTAGTCACCGGATATTGCCTTCTGACTCTCCCCTGCCATTAGTCACCGACTTAGGATTTCTGACTCTCACCTGCAGCTGTTATTTAGCGACTACTTTCTTTTGACCCTCACCTGCCATAAATCCCAGACTATTGAGTTCTGCCCTTACCTGCCATTAGTCAACGACAAGTGCTCTCTGACCTTCACCTGCCATTATCCCTAGTCTACTGACTTCTGTCCCTCACCTGCCACTAGTCAACGACAACTGCTCTCTGAACTTCATCTGCCATTATCCCTAGTCTACTGACTTCTGTCCCTCACCTGCCATTAGTCAACGACAACTGCTATCTGACCTTCACCTGCCATTATCCCTAGTCTACTGACTTCTGTCCCTCACCTGCCACTAGTCAACGACAACTGCTCTCTGACCTTCACCTGCCATTATCCCTAGTCTACTGACTTCTGTCCCTCACCTGCCATTAGTCAACGACAACTGCTCGCAGACCTTCACCTGCCGTTAACAAAGCTCAGGAAATAGTCAGCGTCGCTTACATGTAATTAAACAGAGCATAAGATTAGTTAAGGCTCATTAAAAGGTATTCGATGACTTGAAAATAATGTATGCCTGCAAACTCAGTCACATAAACAAATGTCTAGACGATATTCAATCAAAATTTTGTCACTACAGCCAGCAAATAAAATGTGTGTTCAGACAATTACAATTTGCGCGAATAAATACTTTCGAGATTGACATTTTGAACCACAATTATTGTCAATTATACAGAAATTCAGATCTTTTCTGTTAGCCGGAACATGATTGACTCAGAATAAATCAATCAGACATTGTTCGCGATCATTAGAGAAACAAATCCACCCTGTTAATTTGATTTAACTGCATTTATCGCGCACTGAGTTCAATGACGTTCTTGATGTTTCTCTGCTTTGTTCAGTTTTACAAGCATTCGGGAGAGCAAACTTGCAGGTTCTCGGAATTATGCGTGATAATAATAATGGCTGATATAGGAATGAGTATATTTTCTTTGGACTAAAATTTCAAATAATAACAAGTTTGGTTGGATTCAAGACAATGTCTTCTTAAAAACGTCACCTATGCTCTTACTCAGGTTGGCTGTTGCTTTCAATAAAGAAGGCCGTGTATATGTCTCCTAACTACTCACAATTCACATGCAATAAGAACATTGAAAGCTTCTGTAGCGGCATTTGTTCACCTTTTCGTATTCCGTGCATCATGAAGTAAATTATCAACTCGCATGCAGTCAAATACTTCAGTCACAACCATAGAGCTTGTAGACTATTCTATTAGGCGAGAGAGGATCTTAAGCGGATCGTTCTGCGGGTCGGCCAGACACCATTTGCTCAGGAAGGAGTTTAAATAAGTTGGTGTAGCTTAGATTGCAATATTCAGAGTTTATTAAGTGTTCACCGACTCACTGCAATATTCAAAGTTTACTGAGTGTTCACCGACTTACTGCAATATTAAGAGTTAGTGAGTGTTCACTGACGTACTGCAATATTCAGTTTACTGTGTTCACCGACTTACTGCAATATTCAGAGTTTACTGAGGGTCCACTGACGTAATGCAATATTCAGAGTTCACTTAGTGTTCACTGACGTACTGCTATATTCAGAGTTTACTGAGGGTCCCCTGACGTAATGCAATATTCAGAGTTCACTTAGTGTTCACTGACGTACTGCAATATTCAGAGTTTACTGAGTATTCACTGACGTGCCAAATATGAATACACGCGTCAAATTCAGCTCACGTGGTTTAGGTGATGTCACTTATTTCCTAGTTTGGATTCCTTATTTGTAATCGTGTCTAGTAGGATTTATGCCTCCTTCGGTTCGTGTCTGCATCCTACTGAGAGATGGACTCGATCAATCATCAGACCCGCATAACAATTGAAGATAAAAGTAGCGGTCAAATTCATGTTCATTTGGTCCTACTTTATTATCAAAGAAAGGATCAGACTTCAAACAGAGCTGCATCGTCTACCTCATTTATTTCCTAACGTAATTGCTCCATTTATCGTCCCTCTGAATACATAAATTTATCAGTTTGGACATGAGTCTTAGAAGACCTAATGTATGGAGGCCAGTCATGGCACAGCCGCCCACTGATCAGATCGAGATTTATCCGATTTATAATGGTTATGTCTATTATACCGTCTAGAGCTATCAATCCTACGAACTCGGAGTCCAGACGGAACACCAAAGGGTGGTCAGTTTTCTTCCACGTTTTCCTGAAGAGGGTTTGTAATTTACATGTCTAAGGAAGAGTTGCCAATATGGAAATAAACTAGTTAAATGAATTGTGTCATTGCATGATCTTAAAAGAAACAATCACATGACAGTGCCATCAATCTGGTTACTTATATTGTATGATCTTAAAAGAAACAATCACATGACAGTGCCATTAATCTGGTTACTTATATTGTATGATCTTAAAAGAAACAATCACATGACAGTGCCATCAATCTGGTTACTTATATTGTATGATCTCAAAAGAAACAATCACATGGCGGTGCCATCAATCTGGTTACTGATATTGTATGATCGTTAGAGCAACAATCATATGCCAGTGTCATCAATCTGGTTACTTATATTGTTTGATCTTATAAGAAGCAATCACATGCCAGTGCCATCAATCTGTTCACTTATATTGTATGATCTTGCGAGCAGCAATCACATGGTAGTGCCATCATTCAGGTTACTTATATTGTATTATCTTAAAAGAAGCAATCACATGCAAGTGCTATCAATCTGGTTACTTATATTGTATGATCTGACGAGCAGCAATCACATGACAGTGGCACCAATCTGGTTACTGATATTGTATGCTCTAACAAGCAGCAATCACATGGCAGTGTCATCATTCTGGTTACTGATATTTGATGATTTAACACGCAGCAATCACATGACAGTGCCTTCAATCTGGTTGCTTATTTTGTATGACCTTGCAAGCAGCAATCGCATGACAATATTGTGGACTGCATATTAACAATCTGGTTATTGATATTGATAATTTCAATCCATAGTACGACAACCAAATCTAACAAACCATGGAGTGCTACGCTGAATAAATCATATCTGTTGTTAATTAATGCTGAAAAATAACTGCTCCAATCACGTTATTTGATCACTGAGACACCTGCAGGTCCCTGGTGTCTATATCTTGACAGAAACGATCTTTCTTGAGCCGAACAATTCTCCTCGAGAAAGCAATTCATGCATAATGACTTCTCTTAGGAGTAGCCGCGGTAGTCACGACGATGTTACGAACTAGTTAGAGTAGCCGTGGTAGTCATGATGATTTTACGAACTAGTCAGAGTAGCCGCGGTAGTCATGATGATGTTACGAACTAGTCAGAGTAACCGTGGTAGTCATGACGATGTTACGAACTAGTCAGAGTAGCCGCGGTAGTCATGATGATGTTACGAACTAGTCAGAGTAACCGTGGTAGTCATGATGATGTTACGAACTAGTTAGAGTAGCCGTGGTAGTCATGATGATGTTACGAACTAGTCAGAGTAGCCGTGGTAGTCATGATGATTTTACGAACTAGTTAGAGTAGCCGCGGTAGTCATGATGATGTTACGAACTAGTCAGAGTAGCCGCGGTAGTCATGATGATGTTACGAAACTAGTCAGAGTAGCAGTGGTAGTCATGATGATGTCACGAACTAGTCAGAGTAGCTGCGGTAGTCATGGTGATGTTACGAACTAGTCAGAGTAACCGCGGTAGTCATGATGATGATACGAAATAACAAAAGCCACATAAGAGAAAGAAATCATTTTCAAGAGGCTATGCTTAAATGTCTAATTAATCAGTGATTCAATCTTTCACAATATCAAACAACAGGCCCAGGCCTAACAATAAACTTTCTCAATTTCAAGTGAAAACTGAATGCCGAGGTGACTGCAAATCTTGCACATCCATACGTCTTTTTCCGGATTCTGGCTCAACCTGCACTCATTTTCAAGTCTCATATTTTTTTTCACTGTTTTTCTCATTATTCAGCCAACAAATTGCTCTTGCTCGCCATCGCAAAAAAACATTGAATAAAAGATTGATGAACTGAAATAAATTAAATTGATATCATGTTTCTAAGCGAGGGACAAACATGCAAATTTCGGCGACAACTTTCCATCATTAAGAGAGCAGCTGGAAACAGAGTGTCGATTAATTGAATTTACAGCAGGTCTAATGAGAGTTCTTTTCTTCGTCGGTCGAATGCTAACAAGCCGGAGGAAATAACAACCTGAATTGTTCATTAGGATTCGTCCTGGACTGCATAAGAAGATTTTAACCATCAAATAAGTCCGAGTTTCACTTTAGTCTTCAATATCCTGGACTGCATAAGAAGATTTTAACCATCAAATAAGTCCGAGTTTCACTTTAGTTTTCAATATCCTGGACTGCATAAGAAGATTTTAACCATCAAATGAGTCCGAGTTTCACTTTAGTCTTCAATATCCTGAACTGCATAAGAAGATATTATCCACCAAATGAGTCCGAGTTTCACGTTAATCTTCAAAATCCCAGACTGCATAAGAAGATATTAACTAACAAATGAGTCCGAGTTTCACTTCTGTCTTTAATATCCTGGACTGCGTACGAAGTTATTAACTAACAAATGAGTCATAGTTTTACTTTAGTCATCAATATCCTGGACTGCATAATAAGATATTAACCAACAAATGAGTCCAAGTTCCACTTTAGTCTTCTATACACCGACTACACATAATTCGTGATCACGATTTCCGCCAATAGTTTTGAAATCAATTAGAAAACAGTAGAACAGGAGTCGGATTGAGTACATTCAGCGCTCCCTCCAAAGCTGAAGGGTAGCAGGGACAATCCGCCTCAGAAGAGGAAGTTGCCCAGCCTCCCTGCCTCCAATACCCCGGCGTAACCCCGGCTCCAACTCACGACATGAGGAGGTTAGTACTGCCAATCTGACATTGTGTATGATTCTACCATATGCATCTCTTTGTATCTGAATCATACACACACTTTTATGAATTAGATTTCAGATGCGTTAATACGCTTGAGGAAGTGCCCGCAACAATGGCCTGCAAATACCAATGCACTTTTCAGTTTTAATTATGATATCTTTGTAAATGAAAATATACTTTTTTCGAGCGTAATTTTAAAATAAAGTTTGCTTATTCAAAACCAACAAAATAAGTAGGGTAGCAAGAAGTGGCATTACTTCACACACCTCTCCGTGTTACTTGCCTTATTACAGGCTTATTAGCTTATGTCCCTCTGAATGTTTTGGGTTAATCCATGGGATCATTTCATCCCACATTCAACTATTTAGTAATCAATACATCTATTGACACCGAGAATAATCTGAAGACGCCCATTGAAAACTTGTTAATTTTGAGAAATCAATGTACAACATATTATTAATTTTATTATTATTTGACCGTCAACATTTGAAACGACTTTGTTCTCTGTGTATACGAGAACTAAGACAGACTCGTTTGGCTTCCTAAGAAAAGGAGAATGGCACTTCTATCAATAAGCAAATGCCAGTCGCTTCCTGAATTATTCTTGTCTTTAGAGGAATTTGTTCAATTCTCATAGTTGTCTTTGTCATCCAACAATCCATCCAATGCATTGAAGCCACTAATAAGTGACGCCAGATTGGCATTTTGTGAACCCGTGTACACAAATCCTATAACAAATAAGATGCAAGCTTAGATTGTGGATACAACAAAGCAACTTCATTCTGATGGAATGAAGGGGAATAACTTGTCCGAGAAGGATGCCAGGAGTAACGCAAACGGATATGATCAGTAATGACGATGAGTGAATGTGAATAGGACGGTGAGTAAGCTTTCGGCATGCCATAATTTGCATACTGACGCAATTACATGTTCCTAAACAGATCAAATTGAAACAATTGTCCGTAATACGCATGAATGAATGGACCTCTAAGTGACATACAATAATACTACACTGCCCCGAGACTCGTCGCGTCTCTAATAAATAAAGGAGATGTTTATTCAGTTATTTCCCGATAAAGGAATCAAGATTTGTTATTGTATTTGATTGATCGAGGCAAACTATTTGTCGTACGCTGTAAATATATTCGGCCTCAACCGCGTGAGAACCTATTCGTGTTCTCTTCTAGATAACTCTAGGATTCGTAAAAGAAATCCTGTTTGTGAAATAAACCTCCTGAAGAAAATTAAAATACATTTTGGAGTAGTGTTAATACAGACTCTACTAGAGATTTAAAATGTACTATCTTTTACCATTTCTGTGGTGGGGGCATACGCCCACTTTATGTAACCCTGCTGCCGCTGTGTTGCCTCTGTTCGGTGGGGGCATATATCCCCTTTATGTAACCCTGCTGCCGCTGTGTTGCCTCTGATCGGTGGGGGCATATCTCCCCTTTATGTAACCCTGCTGCCGCTGTGTTGCCTCTGTTCTGTGGGGGCATACCTCCCCTTTATGTAACCCTGCTGCCGCTGTGTTGCCTTTGTTCGGTGGGGCATATCTCCCCTTTATGTCACCCTGCTGCCGCTGTGTTGCCTCTGTTCGGTGGGGGCATATCTCCCCTTTATGTAACCCTGCTGCCGCTGTGTTGCCTCTGTTCGGTGGGGGCATATCTCCCCTTTATGTAACCCTGCTGCCGCTGTGTTGCCTTTGTTCGGTGGGGGCATACCTCCACTTTTTATTTAACCCTGCTGCCGCTGTGTTTTCTCTGTTCCCTGATTTAAATTCTATTATTTAATCAAGTGGGACATGACCCACAGAAGATCAGGTGATTGCCTGTTATTATTTTACAGTGCAATCTATATTAATAACAATTCATTGTGAAGCCTGGAACTTCAAAGGATTCATTCAATATACTACTACGTAACTCCATCATGTGGATTACACGTACAGAGATTTGTGAGCAAACACTTAAATGTCATTTATATCCTTAAGTGCATCCTAATAAATTTCATTAGCAGCCCCACTTGGTAGAGAAGAACGTCAGTCCAGTTTCTGGAGGACGAAAGCATGGTGTTTGAATAAACGCAGTTTAGAGCCATCTAAAAACATCAATAACATCATAAAAGTTAATAGAGACAGCGTATTGGCTCTCTCGTTCCCACGTTCGCTCCGGATATTGTTTAGCTACCTAAACACAATCTTTACTCGTATAGAAATGTGCAATGCTAGTCAGGCACACGACACATTGAAATCCAGCTGGTGACTGGACGATGCTTTCCAAGGAGAGTGAGATCAGCTGACTAGGATCACGAGCGCTGTTTGCACGCTAACTCGTGCTGGAGGATTTATGTGGCTCATCGTAACAGCAAGATGCCTCACAAACATTGATTATTGCACATCCAGACATGGAACTCTTGCAACAAGCGTTCTTCCTTTCATCGTGTAATGGTCATTTTCATAGTGTAATGGTATTATTCCACCCAACGCTTATTTTATTCACTGTATTTACCTCAAACTTCATCATTGGAACCTATCAGGATACCGTCAGACCAGAGGCTGATGCGGTTTCCAACAACTATCAGAACTGCTGTCAGGAGCATCGTATCAACAACACAATGTTCTTGAAGGCAGTCAAAATGGCCTTGTTTCTATTGTCGCCCGCTCTCATGAGGCCTTGTCTACCTTGCCCTGCATGGAGGAGCCTGCTGAGACAGTAGGAGCCAACTGAGGCCGGAGGACCCAATTGTTGCAGGAAGAGCTTACTGAGGCTGGAGAAGCCAACTGAGGCAGGAGGAGCCATCTGAGGCAGGAAGAGCGAATTAAGGCAGGAGGAGCCTACTGAGGCCGAAGGAGCCAACTGAGTCAGGAAGAGCTTACTGAGGCAGGAAGAGCTTACCGAGGCAAGGGGAGCCAATTAAGGCAGGAGGAGCCTACTGAGGCAGGAGGAGTCAAATGAGGCAGGAGAAGCCAATTAAGGCAGGAGGAGCCAACTGAGGCCGGAGGACCCAATTGTTGCAGGAAGAGCTCACTGAGGCTGGAGAAACCAACTGAGGCAGGAGGAGCCATCTGAGGCAGGAAGAGCGAATTAAGGCAGGAGGAGCCTACTGAGGCCGAAGGAGCAAACTGAGGCAGGAAGAGCTTACTGAGTCAGGAAGAGCTTACCAAGGCAAGGGGAGCCAATTAAGGCGGGAAGAACCTACTGAGGCAGGAGGGGCCAAGACACTGGGGCCAAGACACTTAGCCCTGGACGGTGCGGCCATTGGACAGAAACGTCCAGGTGCGGCCAGTGGACAGTAACGTCCAGGTGCGGCCACTGGACAGTAACGTCCAGCTGCGGCCACTGGACAGTAACGTCCAGGTGCGGCCACTGGACAGTAACGTCCAGCTGTGGCCACTGGACAGTAACTAACGTCCAAGTGCGGCCACTGGACATTAACTAACGTCCAGGTGCGGCCACTGGACAGTCACGTCCAGGTGCGGCCACTGGACGGTAACGTCCTGGTGCGGCCACTGGATGGAAACGTCCAGGTGCGGCCACTGGACAGTAATGTCCAGGTGCAGCCACTGGACAGTAACGTCCAGGTGGGGCCACTGGACGGTAACGTCCAGGTGCGGCCACTGGACAGTAATGTCCAGGTGTGGCCACTGGACAGTAACGTCTAGGTGCGGCTACTGGACAGTAACGTCTAGGTGCGGCTACTGGAGAATAACGTTACTGCCTCATAAGCTACTCGATGAATCACTCAACCCGGGAAGAAGCGACATCAGAACAGTAACGTTACAGCTAGGAGCGGCCGAAGGAAGGTAACATTACTGCCTCATCACCAACGTTATGAGTCATTCAACCCACGAAGATGACAGTAACGTTGCTGCCTCATAAGCTACTTGATGAGTCACTTTGTTACGCATGACTTCTAAGGGTGGTATACGTCTTCCATGTCATTGGGTGTGGCTCGGTAAGTTATGGTGATTTTTTGGCTTTCCATTTGCTCACTTCTATATACTGTCCCGGATGAAGCTTTTTTTAACACACTTAAACAGTTCGTACGGAGGTAACGAGCCCCAGACAATAAACGCTGCTGAACGGTTTGCCAACGTATCTTAAATAGAGTATGTGGGACACCCTCTCCGGGAGTACATCATACCAATAACTTTCCTGGACCTGTCAACTTTCTAGAGATCGATCTACTTATATTTTTAAGAGCAAGTTCCTTAATCAAGCAGGATTCCATGTAGTAGGAATTGCTTACAATCCTTTATGTGTTGAAGTAGCCACCTCTAAAAACATGATCCTGAATATTGAAATCGCTTGTGATGGAAATGAAATATTTTCACTCCTTCACCGCAATGCAGCAGAAGTTTTCACTGCTACAGGTTCAGCTAATACCTTCGCATAACTCGTTGACGTTTTTGCCGTCCTGGCAACTGTTGATCCGATGGCTCTGCAGTGGCAGTAAATAGATTATAAATCCGTTGTTCTAGTAGTCATCGGCGAAACCCGCAATTTCTGCTTATAATAATTTTACACAAGCGGTAGATGCAACAATGCTTTGTAACTATAACATTTGTCCATTTGCATCACCTTGATTTGACGGTGTTGCTGCAACAGTGTGTGTCTGTTGCCAGAGCTGCAACCAATAGAAAACTGGCAACAAAACCAACACAATTCATATAATTTCTACACTCAGGTGTTGTGTCCCCACTCAGGTGTTGTTTCCCCCACTCAGGTATTGTGTCCCCCACTCAGGTGTTGTGTCCCCCTCTCAGGTGTTGTTTCCCCCACTCAGGCGTTGTGTCCCCCACCTCAGGTGATGTGTCCCCCATTCAGATGTTGTGTCCCCCACTCAGGTGTTGTGTCCCCCACTCAGGTGTCTTGTCCCCCACTCAGGGGTTGTGTCCTCCATTCAGTTGTTGTGTCCGCCACTCAGGTGTTGTGTCCTTCACTCAAATGTTATGTCCCCACTCAGGTGTTGTGTCCCCTAATCAAGTGTTGTGTCCCCCACTCAAGTGTTGTGTCTCCCACTCAGGTGTTGTGTCCCCCACTCAGATATTGTAACCCTCACTCGGGTGTATGTCCTTCACTCAGATGTTGTGTCCCCCGCCCAGGTTTTGTCTCCCCCACTCAAGTGTTGTGTCCCCACTCAGGTGCTGTGTCCTCCACTCAGGTGTTGTGTCCCCCACTCAGGTGTTGTGTCCCCCCTTCTGATATTGTGTCCCCTCTCAGGTGTTGTGTCTCTTACTCAGTTTTTGTGTCCTCCACTCAGGTATTGTGTCCCCCACTCACGTGCTGGGTCCCCCACTCAGGTGTTGTGTCCCCCACTCAGGCATTGTGTCCCCTCTCAGGTGTTGTGTCCCCCACTCAGGTGTTCTATCCCCACTCAGGTGTTGTGTCCCCCACCCAGGTGTTGTGTCCCCCACTCAGGTGTTGTGTCCCCCACTCAGGTGTTGTGTCCCCCACTCAGGTGCTGTGTCCCCCACTCAGATGTTGTGTCCCACTCTGGTGTTGTGTCCCCTACTCAGGTGTTGTGTCCCCCACCTCAGGTGATGTGTCCCCCTCCTCAGGAGATGTGTCCCCCTTCAGATATTGTGTCCCCTCTCAGGTGTTGTGTCCCCCACTCAGTTTTTGTGTCCTCCACTCAGGTATTGTGTCCCCCACTCACGTGCTGGGTCCCCCACTCAGGTGTTGTGTCCCC
>SDVV010018035.1:0-13854 GCA_016164225.1 Gammarus roeselii
TTCATGAAGACTGCATCGAAGGTGCAATCTTTGAAGTTCACAATTCATGAAAACTGCATCGAAGGTGCAGTGCACAATTCATGTGCACAATTCATGAAGACTGCATCGAAGGTGCAATCTTTCAAGTGCACAATTCATGAAGACTGTATCGAAGGTGCAATCTTTTAAGGGCCCAGTTCATGAAGACTGCATCGAAGGTGCAATCTTTGAAGTTCACAATCCATGAAAACTGCATCGAAGGTGCAGTGCACAATTCATGAGTACAATTCATGAAGACTGCATCAGAGGTGCAATCTTTTAACTGCACAATTCATGAAGACTGCACCAAAGGTTCATTTTTTCAAGAGCACAATTCTTGAAGACTGCATCGAAGGTGCAATCTTTTAAGGGCACAATTCATGGAGACTGCATCGCAGGTGCAATCTTTTGAATCCACAATTCATGAAGACTGCATCGAAGGTGCTATCTTTTGAGTGCACAATTCATGACGACTGTATCGAAGTAGCAATCTTTTAAGGGCACAGTTCATGACGACTGCATCGAACGTGCAATTTTTTAAGTGCACAATTCTTGAAGACTGCATCGAAGGTGCAATCTTTTAAGTGCACTATTCCTAAAGACTGCATCGTAGGTCCAATCTTTCAAGTGCACAATCCATGAAGGCTGCATCGAAGGTGCAATCTTTCAAGTGCACAATTCTTAAAGACTGCATCGAAGGTGCAATCTTTAAAATGCACATTACACGAAGACTGCATCGAAGGTGCAATCTTTAAAGTGGACAATTCCTGAAGACTGCATCGAAGGTGCAATCTTTCAAGGGCACAATTTATGAAGACTGCATCGAAGGTGCAATCTTTAAAGTGGACAATTCATGAAGACTGCATCGAAGGTGCAATCTTTTAAGTGCATAATTCATGAAGACTGCATCGAAGGTGCAATATTTATGTACAATTCATGAAGACTGCATCGAAGGTGCAATCTTTTACGTGCACAATTCTTGGAGACTGCAGTGAACGTGCAATCTTTTAAGTGCATAATTCATGAAGATTGCTCGAAAGTGCAATCTTTAAGGTGCACAATATATGAAGACTGCATCAAACGTGCAATCTTTCAAGTGCACAATTCTTGGAAACTGCATCAAACGTGCAATCTTTTAAGTGCACAATTCTTGAAGACTGCATCGAAGGTGCAATCTTTTAAGTGCACAATTCACGAAGACTGCATCGAAGGTGCAATCTTTCAAGTGCAAAATCCATGAGGACTTCATCAAAAGTGCAATCTTTTAAGTGCACAGTTCTTAAAGACTGCATCGAAGGTGCAATCTTTCAAGTGCGCAATTCATGAAGACTGCATCGAAGGTGCAATCTTTTAAGTACACAATTCTTGAAGACTGCATCGAACGTGCAATCTTTTAAGTGCACAATTCATGGAGACTGCATCAAACGTGCAATCTCTTAAGTGCACAATTCTGGGAGACTGCATCAAACATGCAATCTTTTAAGTGCACAGTTAATGAAGACTGCATCGAAGGTGCAATCCTTTAGGTGCACAATTCACGAAGACTGCATCAAACGTGTAATCTTTCAATCGCAAAATTCTTGAAGACTGCATCGAACGTGCTATCTTTTAAGTGAATATTTCTTGAAGACTGCATTGAAGATGCAATCTTTTAAGTCTACAATTATTGAAGACTGCATCGAAGGTGCAATTTTTTAAGTGCATAATTCATGGAGACTGCATCGAACGTGCAATCTTTCAAGTGCACAGTTTTCGGAGACTGCATCGAACGTGCAATCTTTTTAGTGCACAATTCTTGATGACTGCATCGAAGGTGCAATCTTTTAAGTGAACAATTCATGACGACTGCATCGAAGGTGCAGTGCACAATTTATGTGCACAGATCATGAAGACTGCATCGAAGGTGCAATCCTTTAAGTGCACAGTTCTTGACGAGTGCATCGAAGGTGCAATCTCTTGAGTGCACATTTCTCGAAGACTGCTTCAAAGGTGCAATCTTTGAAATGCACAATTCATGAAGAATGCATCGAAGGTGCAATCTTTTAAGTGCAAAAATCATGAAGACAGCATCGAAGATGCAATCTTTCATGTGCACAATTTTCGAAGACTGCTTCGAAGGTGCAATCTTTGAAATTCACAATTCATGCAGACTGCATCGAAGGTGCAATCTTTTAATTGCACAATTCCTGAAGACTGCATCGAAGGTGCAAACTTTCAAGTGCACAATTCATGAAGACTGCATCGAAGGTGCAATCTTTAAAGTGCACAATTCATGAAGACTGCATCGAAGATGCAATCTTCTAAGTGCACAATTCATGAAGACTGCATCGAACGTGCAATCTTTTGAGAGCACAATTCTTGATGACTGCATCGAAGGTGCAATCTTTTAAGTGCACAATTCATGACGACTGCATCGACGGTGCAGTGCACAATTCATGTGCACAATTCATGAAGACTGCATCGAAGGTGCAATCTTTTAAGTGCACAATTCTTGAAGACTGCATTGAAGGTGCAATCTTTTAAGTGCACAATTCTCGAAGACAGCTTCGAAGGTGCAATCTTTGAAATGCACAATTCATGAAGAATGCATCGAAGGTGAATCTTTTAAGTGCACAATTGATGAACCCTGCATCGAAGGTGCAATCTTTTGAGTGCACAATTCTTGAACACTGCTTCGAAGGTGCAATCTTTCAAGTGCACAATTCATGAAGACTGCATCGAAGGTGCAATCTTTAAAGTGGACAATTCATGAAGACTGCATCGAAGGTGCAATCTTTAAGGTGCACAATTCATAAAGACTGCATCGAAGGTGCAACCTTTTTAGTGCACAATTCTTGAAGACTGCATCGAATGTGCAATCTTTTGAGTGCACAATTTTTGAAGACTGCATCGAAGGTGCAATCTTTCAAGTGTACAATTCATGAAGACTGCATCGAAGGTCCAATATTTTAAGTGCACAATTCTTGAAGACTGCATCGGAGGTGCAATCTTTTAAGTGCACAATTCTTGAAGACATCATCGAAGGTGCAATCTTCTAAGTGTACAATTCATGATGACTGCATAGAAAGTGCAATGTTTTAAGTGCACAATTCTTGGAGACTGCAGTGAACGTTCAATCTTTTAAGTGCACAATTCATAAAGACTGCATCGAAGGTGCAATCTTTTAAGTGCACAATTTATGATGACTGCATCGAACGTGCAATCTTTCAAGTGCACAATTCTTGGAGACTGCATCAAACGTGCAATCTTTTAGGTGCACAATTCTTGAAGACTGCATTGAAGGTGCAATCCTTTAGGTGCACAATTCACGAAGACTGCATCGAAGGTGCAATCTTTTAAGTGCAAAATCCATGAAGACTGCATCGAACGTGCAATCTTTCAAGTGCACAATTCATGAAGACTGCATCGAAGGTCCAATCTTTAAAGTGGACAATTCATGAAGACTGCATCGAAGGTGCAATCTTTCAAGTGCACAATTCATAAAGACTGCATCGAAGGTGCAACTTTTTTAGTGCACAATTCTTGAAGACTGCATCGAATGTGCAATCTTTTGAGTGCACAATTTTTGAAGACTGCATCGAAGGTGCAATCTTTTAGGTGTACAATTCATGAAGACTGCATCGAAGGTCCAATCTTTTAAGTGCACAATTCTTGAAGACTGCATCAAATGTGCAATCTTTTGAGTGCACAATTTTTGAAGACTGCATCGAAGGTGCATTCTTTTAAGTGTACAATTCATGAAGACTGCATCGAAGGTGCAATCTTTTAAGTGCACAATTCTTGGAGACTGCAGTGAACGTGCAATCTTTTAAGTGCACAATTCATGAAGAATGCATCGAAGGTGCAATCTTTAGGTGCACAATTTACGAAGACTGCATCGATCGTGCAATCTTTTAAGTGCACAATTCATGAAGACTGCATCGAAGGTGCAATCTTTTAAGTGCATAATTCATGACGACTGTATCGAAGGTGCAATCTTTTAAGGGCACAGTTCATGAAGACTGCATCGAACGTGCAATTTTTTAAGTGCACAATTCTTGAAGACTGCATCGAAGGTGCAATATTTTAAGTGCACTATTCCTAAAGACTGCATCGTAGGTGCAATCTTTCAAGTGCACAATTCTTAAAGACTGCATCGAAGGTGCAATCTTTAAAGTGCAAAATCCATGAAGACTGCATCGAAGGTGCAAATTTTTAAGTGCACAATTCTTAAAGACTGCATCGAAGGTACAATCTTTTAAATGCACAATTCATGAAGACTGCATCGAAAGTGCAATCTTTTAATTGCACAATTCCTGAAGACTACATCGAAGGTGCAATCTTTTAAGTGCACAATTCATGAAGGATGTATCGAAGGTGCAATCTTTTAAGTGCACAATTCATGAACACTGTATCGAAGGTGCACTCTTTTAAGGGCACAGTTCATGAAGACTGCATCGAAGGTGCAATCTTTTGAGTGCACAATTCTTGATGACTGCATCGAAGGTGCAATCTTTTAAGTGCACAATTCATGACGACTGCATCGAAGGTGTTGTGCAAAATTCATGTGCACAATTCATGAAGACTGCATCGAAGGTGCAACCCTTCAAGTGCACAATTCTTGGAGACTGCATCGAAGGTGCAATCTTTTAAGTGCGCAATTCTCAAAGACTGCTTCGAAGGTACAATCTTTGAAATGCACAGTACATGAAGAGTGCATCGAAGGTGCAATCTTTTAAGTGCACAATTCTTGAAGACTGCTTCGAAGGTGCAATCTTAAAAATGAACAATACATGAAGACTGCATCGAAGGTGCAATCTTTTGAGTGGACAATTCCTGAAGACTGCATCGAAGCTGCAATCTTTCAAGTGCACAATTTATGAAGACTGCATCGAAGGTGCAATCTTTTGAGTGCACAATTCTTGAAGACAGCATCGAAGGTGCAATCTTTTAAGTGTACAATTCATGAAGACTGCATCGAAGGTGCAATCTTTCAAGTGCACAATTCTTGGAGACTGCATCGAAGGTGCAATCTATTAAGTGCACAATTCATGAAGAATGTATCGAAGGTGCAATCTTTTAAGTGCACAATTCATGAACACTGTATCGAAGGTGCACTCTTTTAAGGGCACAGTTCATGAAGACTGCATCGAAGGTGCAATCTTTTAAGTGCACAATTTTCGAAGAATGCTTCGAAGGTGCAATCTTTAAAATGCACAATTCATGAAGACTGCATCGGAGGTGCAATCTTTTAAGTGCACAATTCATGAAGACTGCATCGAAGGTGCAATCTTTTAAGTGCACAATTCATGAAGAATGTATCGAAGGTGCAATCTTTTAACTGCACAATTCATGAAGACTTCATCAAGGGTGCATTTTTTCAAGTGCACAATTCTTGAAGACTGCATCGAAGGTGCAATCTTTTAAGGGCACAATTCATGGAGACTGCATCGAAGGTGCAATCTTTTGAATGCACAATTCATGAAAACTGCATCGAAGGTGCAATCTTTTGAGTGCACAATTCATGACGACTGTATCGAAGGTGCAATCTTTTAAGGGCACAGTTCATGACGACTGCATCGAAGGTGCAATCTTTAAAGTGGACAATTCATGAAGACTGCATCAAAGGTGCAATCTTTTGAGTGCACAATTCATGAAGACTGCATCGAATGTGCAAACTTTTAAGTGCACAATTCATGAAGACTGCATCGAAGGTGCAATCTTCTAAGTGTACAATTCATGAAGACTGCGTCGAAGGTGCAATCTTTTAAGTGCACAATTTATGAAGACTGCATCGAACGTGAAATCTTTCAAGTGCATAATTCTTGGAGACTGCATCAAACGTGCAATCTTTAATGTGCACAATTATTGAAGACTGTATCGAAGGTGCAATCTTTTAAGTGCACAATTCATGAAGACTGCATCGAAGGTGCAATCTTTTAAGTGCAAAATCCACGAAGACTGCATCGAAAGTGCAATCTTTTAGGTGCACAGTTCTTAAAGACTGCATCGAAGGTGCAATCTTTTAAGTGCACAATTCTTGAGGACTGCATCGAACGTGAAATCTTTTAAGTGCACAATTCTTGAAGACTGCATCGAAGGTGCACAGTTAATGAAGACTGCATCAAAGGTGCAATCTTTTGAGTGCACAATTCTTGATGACTGCATCGAAGGTGCAATCTTTTAAGTGCACAATTCATGACGACTGCATCGAAGGTGCAGTGCACAATTCATGTGCACAATTCATGAAGACTGATCGAAGGTGCAATCCTTTAAGTGCACAATTCTTGATGACTGCATCGAAGGTGCACTCTTTTAAGTGCACAATTCTCGAAGACTGCTTCGAAGGTGCAATCTTTGAAATGCACAATTCATGACGAGTGCATCGAAGGTGCAATCTTTTAAGGGCACAATTCATGAAGACTGCATCGAATGTGCAATCTTTTAAGTGCAGAGTTCTTGGAGACGGCAGTGAACGTGCAATCTTTTAAGTGCATGAATCATGAAGACTGCATCGAAAGTGCAATCTTCATGGTGCACAATTCATGAAGACTGCATGGAACGTGCAATCTTTCAAGTGCACAATTCTTGGAGACTGCATCAAACCTACATTCCTTTAAGTGCACAATTCTTGAAGACTGCATCGCAGGTGCAATCTTTTAAGTGCACAATTCATGAAGACTGCATCGAAGGTGCAATCTTTCAATTGCACAATTCATGAAGACTGTATCGAAGGTGCAATCTTTCAAGGGCACAGTTCATGAAGACTGCATCGAATGTGCAATCTTTCAATTGCACAATTCATGAAGACTGTATCGAAGGTGCAATCTTTTAAGTGCACAGTTCTTAAAGACTGCATCGGAGGTGCAATCTTTTAAGTGCACAATTCATGAAAACTGCATCGAAGGTGCAATCTTTTAGGTGACACAATTCATGAAGACTGTATGGAAAGTGCAATTTTTTAAGGGCACAGTTCATGAAGACTGCATCAAAGGTGCAATCTTTCAAGTGCACAATTCATGAAGACTGCATCGAAGGTGCAATCTTCGAAGTTCACAATTCATGAAAACTGCATCGAAGGTGCAGTGCACAATTCATATGCACAATTCATGAAGACTGCATCGAAGGTGCAGTGCACAATTCATATGCACAATTCATGAAGACTGCATCGAAGGTGCAATCTTTCAAGTGAACAATTCTTGAAGATTGCATCGAAGGTGCATTCTCCTAAGTGCACAATCCATGGATACTGCATCGAAGGTGCAATCTTTTAAGTGCACAATTCATGAAGACTGCATGAAATGTGCATTTTTTCATGAGCACAATTCTTGAAGACTGCATCAAACGTGCAAACCAAATAAACCTCATCACAAATGTCTTATTTTTATGGTAATACTAATAAAAACATTTCAAGTTTCCTAACTGTGGTCCCAAACCTAAATTAGTATAAAGCCTTGCATCCCTTAATCCCAATTAACCAATCTGAAATCCAAAGTTATTAAATTCAAAAGGCGGGAAACTGAGTTTGGAAGTTTCTCCTACAACAATTGAACTGAATCGTTTTATTAAAAATCTTATTAATACACTAACACTCCACAGTGGAGGTACAAACTTATGAGAAATGCAAAACTCTTAATGAAACAGTTGCTATTCACATTCAATACCGCACATACGCTTTAGTCGTTAGTGATTAAGATTCGAAGCTGAATAGAATAACAAAAAACAAGTTCTTTTGACAAACGATTATGAGACGAAGGCGATTGGATATTTGAAGATTTGTTTCAATTTAATGAAGATAATCAAGCTAATAGTATCCTCTATAGTTACAATTCATTTTGTCCCTGTTCAAAAAAACATATTATGTTTGTATTGAAATGATAAGTGTTCATCATGGAAGGTAATCTTGGGCCCATACAGAACAATACAGCTTTTATCGTGATATAATGGAATCTATCCTATGCTTACTAATTGTTCATTGTTTAACCCTGAATAATGAGATTCAAAACTGAAGTTAACGATCAAAGTTGCAATCCTCCTGTGCCTTCTTCCCACACATACATCATTTGGAACGAGTAAATTAACAGCTTCATGATCGATATGCATAACTAACACTCATCAAAAATCATTAAGATGCTTCATCACTTGATTTAATAGCAGTAGCTACATTGTTTACTGACACATCGCACAACAAGGAGACTGCGGTATATGTTAAACAGTTGAAGGTCGCCTCGTACATTTTTTTACTGTTCTGTCTGTGAGTCACAATAGCCACTGTGCGTGATATTGTCTGAGAGCCACAATAGCCACTCTGCACGATGTTGTCTGCGTGATGTTGTATGCGTAAAATACGTTTCCATTATACTTATGATCATGTCAGACAATAACCAACAGTGCCAGTTGTCATCAGTGCATGATTTGATACTTCAAACACTATAGGTATTTCTTTGCCCTAGTTTCTTGCCTTACAAATATGACCTGAAAAGTCCATTATCCAATAACAACAGATTATTTGGAGTAATGGACTTTTAATGCAAATCAATCTTCACAACAGGCTCTGGCATCTCACGGACGTGTATAAAAGGCATGTGCGAGGGGAATGAACAGGACATGGCACTGAGACAGAAGCAAGCAGAGGTGAAATGGTAGCTGAGATCAAACACGATAATGCAGAAGGCGTATCACATTTAGCACTCGCTGCGTGTTGGTAATTGGTATTGGGTAATTGTGAAGTTATCCTAGTCTCTAAATGATGTTATAATTGCCACTCTGGTTTAGACTCGTCTCATTTTCAATAGGTAATCATTATCAACCTCGTTGAGGAAATACACTCGACGAAGGTCAGAAGTTATGCTTGTTACCCTCCAGCGCAACAGTGTTTGGTTGCAACCTGTCCGTGTCTGTATCGAGAACCAGTAGCTCAGAAAAATAAATTTGAGGCCTATGCTTTGATAGATGGACGCAAATTATTGGTCTCATAACTGACCGATGAACTTCGTTACTTTATCCAGGATATGAAGTGAATCGTCTTCTGGCTGGTTTATATTATAAACCATCTAGGTATTCGATAGAGTGTCACAATTTTAGCCGTTCATTGGGTAACGCTGTTAGATTAGTGATGTAATTCACTTATCGATAATTGCAACACGACTCTACACTGTGGAAACATGGAATCTTCATGCATTGTTGGGATAAACGATGCACAACAGGAAGAACAACGAGTTGACAGCCTCCAATTACCCTTTAAAAGAGAGAATAATTCAGCCTGTAATAATTCAGCCTGGTGACTCATTATCACTGTAAGCCTGTATGAATGTAATGTTACCGATTGGTTTTCAGATTTTGTTTCATGTTGGCAAATTTTGTTGTAATGAAGTAGCTTTGTCATCATGACGTGAATAAGAAGAAAAAATATGAATCCACTTGTTAGTGATTTTTTACACTGTGCACATCACTCCCAGACACCCGGTAGCACTATAATATGATTATAATGGAAACTGCAATGCTCTAAACATCAGTTTGTTATGCTATTATATAGTAATCCTTTTAGCAGCAGAGGCTCATTAATGCAGTCCTTCCCCATAATAGCTTCCTCGAACTGTGCAATAACAGCGGCTGCAGACAGGAGCTTCAACAAGCCCCGTGACGGTTACACAATAACAAGCGAAGGACAGGGGCTGACATTGCGTCTGGCTTGGCAGCAATTTGTAGTGTTAGTGAAGGGTGGACAAGCCGGGACCGAGCAAGGAGGATGAGAAAGTAAGTGTTTAGGTCCAAGATGAGGAAACATTATTGTGTTTTGCAGGCTCAGTGCAGTGTATGATAGAGTTCGTTATTTTCAACTGAACATTGCGATTGATTGACATTGAATGGATAATTGTGATTTATGATATTAGACGTTTAAGGAACAGTCATTCCATGTGCGACATTGTTATTCAATGTGATAATATGTTGTACATGATGCCAGGCGAGTACTGAAAACTTTGATATGGTATTCGGAGTGAACTGTCGATGAGGACAGGAATTATTTGAACCAAATTCTATCATGGAACCATGCACGATCTCGTCCATGGAGTGTCGAACGGGGGAAAAGATGGGACTGGCACGGTACCATGTCCTCATATTGGAAAACTAATTCTGAATGCAATGCACGTACCTGTATATCATGTATCCACCCGCATAGTGGGATGCCAATCTTGGATACGCCATTACGCTCACGATGTCACCACTACTCAAAAACAATGATGTCGCGCCAGGTGTGTATGAAAAGTCGTTTTTTCATTTCCACTCTAAATTATTTGATCGATGCGATATTCGGTATCTTTTTTAAACATAGATGGAGCTATAATATGAAGACTGTTGTTGTCAAACGGTCTGTTAGAGTGAATATTACATAACGTACTTCATCCAAAAAGACGCGCTATTTCTGTAGTTGGAGAAACATGCTATCAGAGTTACATAAATCTGATAAATTTATAATAACTTTGTTGTTTAATTTTATCGTTTACATTTTTGGTAGTCAGTTGTTGATTTAAACAATGCCATGCAATGAAGAGGATAATATTTTGATGGTTATTTTTATCTTTGTAATTATCATCGAAGTGGTACATGCAAAAGTACTCGCGGGGATGAAGGTTCTATCCATCGAAGCGAATTCTGTATCAGTAGGATCTCTATTGTTGACGCGAAATAATTGATAATATAATAATGTTTAGTTGATATTGTTTAACGTTGGGATGGACTCTGATTTGATATAAGAAAGCGTCTTAAAACGACAATTAAAAATTAAATTAGGATAATCACTCCTTCTATAATCATTAATAGCGATGCGGCATCCGATTTCCACTGTTGATGTTTGAGGCGAATGCGGTAAATAGAGCCAGAGGACGAAAGTCATTCAGATGTTTACACTGTTCGTAGATACCTATGCCGACACTTCATCTGTCCGCATAACTAAGCTCATGACCAGATTCACGTAACATTGACATGCAGCTGGATGGGAATCCATTTATAACAATCATGATTTGGTTAAAGGTTTAACAGCCGTACATGACATCTTTGACATCAGCATGTGCCTGACACACACATATAAAGGTTCACCTAACGTACTCCAGCCTTTGGCTCCATTTGACGGAATATCATTTGAAAATGACATCGTCTCCGCCCCGAAAAGTGAGTAGTTGTCATGGAGCCAGTTGCCTAAGATAGTAACCATATTGTATGCGTGTGGATGTCAGGCTGGAAGGCGACCATAAATTCATCGACTGATAGGTGGCTTTATACCTAACTTGTCCAACGTTGTTGTATACATACTCTTGTGGAAAGGGACATAAAAGATATTTAAGGCACGCTGCTCTCACACTTGACAAATGTATTCATGTCGTGTATTTCATTCTTGATTTGTCTTCACGCATGCTCTTATCGTGCCTAAGGAGTGTATTGGTAGGAATATTTGTATTTTTATTATTAAACATGCACAGTATGCTCTATTGGTCATAATAAATGTATTGCAAGGAATTATTATATTTTTACCATTAAACATGCACAGTGGAAAGCTAAAACTCTCAGGGGAATGAACCGTAACGGTATTAGAGATCCGTCTTGGAGGAGGCAACACATTTTTGTCGCACTTTGATGTTTCATGTCAAAGTTATCATTGTTTATTGTATCATTCTCAGATATTCTTCCCAATATACACGTGGAAAAGTAATATGTATCAAGTTACTCTGTTTTGGGCAAATTAGAACGTATAAAACCAGTTGAATATAATCATCGAAACTAAACATAACTTTTGACGATGGGAGGGCTAAAAAAATCATTCGTTAGGCCAGAGCTCTCTTCGTTAGGCCAGAGCCCACAAAACGCATTTTTGATATGACATATCTAAAAAAGTCACTACCGGCAATTTGGTCTTAAACCCTCTATTTATCCCTATGTGATAGTGATGATTTTTTTTGTGGTTTCCGTCCGGTTTCAAGTGTACAAAATCGTACGTGTTGAAGTAAGAAGAAAATTATTCTCTGCTCAGTCTGGCCGGTGAGCAAGCACAATTTGAATGAGAGGTAGGGAACTTGTAAATGATACAGCTGTTCAATAATGAAGTGAAATTAGTCAATGACGCATCCGAATGACTTTTAAAATTGAAATTATTTCGAGAATTTAAATCAAATAACATTAGTCATGTAGCTTGCTTGGAAGGGGGAAGGAGGAAGGGGAGAGATGGTGTAGTACCTCACTTGTCAGAGGGAGAAGTTACTACACATCCCAAATGAAGGCCCCGTAGAGAACCCACAAACGCCAGGTAGCGAGTCTATCCCGGATACCATTACACACGGCTACCGACTTTTACGAGTTTGCATTTGCTTTAGTTCGTTTCCTGTTTTAATGCCATTTCAGATCACTTCTATCTCTTGCCAACAAAGCAGCAATCCGATGAGACCCAATCCGATGGAAAAGCAACCAATAACCTAGATAAGGCTATATGCTCTACAATCGGGCTCTTCCACCACACAAGGAACAAAGGGAAACATGACATAGTTGAGCTGGATGCTGGAAGACATGAATTTTGAGATTTTAGCCGCCGTGGCGAGAAATAAAATGCTGAAGGTTTTGTCCGAGTAGTCTGCTCTAATTTCATAAATAAATACACATTTTACTTAAAAAAAATTATACCTTCTTAAGGTTTTTGAAGGTATAATCTTGTTTATATTCAATTAGGCAATATGAATTCATTGAATAATTTTGATAAATACAATGAATGTTGTGTTTTTTATGTATTTTCAACATTCGAAAATCATAATCGGTAAAAATCTTTTCCAACTCAAGAAAAACATTGTCTGTCTCATGTTATAATGATTAGTTTATATAAATAATGATTCCTAAATATTTTTGCTTTGAATATTTTTTTTGTTATTTTATCTTGTTAAAAAAACACAACACTGCTCTTCATTTGTTCAAACTGTTGTTAATTTGACTGAGACAATGTAAATTTCGCATGAGTGTGACAACATGTGGCATATAATGCATAGTTATAAATTTAAATTCAGTGAATTTACTAAACATGCATTGCAATAATACATATTATTTTGATTTCGATATACAAACATTTTTATGTGGATTATTCTCAGCGAAAAAGTACATATATGATTCAATTCAAAATAATTACAATTTTTTCAAATAAATGTACATTACAACAAACTGATAGTTGTTCATGACCTTGTTCATTTCAGAAATTTTAATATTATTTCAACAGGCATAATAAATGAATCAGGCGAAATGATCTTGATGAAAAAAATTTGTCTATTAAATGTTATGTTTCTATTCCAATTTCTGACCGTAGTCTTGATTTTATCCCGCACAACTTTTTTATCAGAATCAGTTACGAAGCCACTGAAAAACTACATGTTAAAGGTCTTAAGCATTTACATCGACTTTGTCAAAAATTGCTTGAAAAACAAAACAAAATTAGAGTATTTTGTAAATTTATTCAGTCGATTACTTTTGTGAAACATCAAATTGCTCGTAATAGTTGTATTTGGGAAACGAGTAATGTCAAAGTTGCCCGTTCATATTGCCCGTTATAGAGCTCTGCATGGGAACCAAAGAGGCAGTTGATGGCAGTCTCTGAGTTGTTGGCAGCCGTCCGAGAGCGCGTCGGCCAATCAGCTCAGAGAAACGCCGTCGCGTAGCTCCGGAATACAAACCTTGGCAAACTCCCACGTCCAACAAAGCTTTTTATTTCAGTCAGCTGTTATCGAACTTGTATCAAACAGGGATATTTTGTCACTGTATTAGCGACACGGGCAACCCCGTTTTGTTTACAAGTGCTTACAAGTGTTTACAAGTGTAGGAAGACAACAA
>SDVV010018036.1:0-13854 GCA_016164225.1 Gammarus roeselii
ATCCCTGTCCTTATGAAGTGCGAGGGGATCCCTGTCCTTATGAAGTGCGAGGGGATCCCTGTCCTTATGAAGTGCGAGGGGATCCCTGTCCTTATGAACTGCGAGGGGATCCCTGTCCTTATGAAGTGCGAGGGGATCCCTGTCCTTATGAAGTGCGAGGGGATCCCTGTCCTTATGAAGTGCGAGGGGATCCCTGTCTGTATGATGTGCAAAAGGTTTAATGGAGTTACGCTGTCCGATGCTCGTTTGTGTTCAAAGGCAAAGATAGTTTATTTTAGGTCCAGAACAGTCATTAAGGACAAAGCCAAGGCTTTCTAGAGGGCCTTGACAGAGCACGCTGAGGTGAAAATGCAATTTCGGCAGCAGTGCAGTCGTGTTTGAATTGGCAGTTACTATGCGTTCGGAATGTTCCAAAGAGAGATTAGAGAAACATAGTATGCGAGGTTATGTTTGTGTTTTGTTGACAGGGTGATAGTGTTGATGCTCTGAGCGAGCTGGAAAGTACAGTTGTACGTTACTAGTTTCGGTTAATCGTCATCGATTGTTTGCCTCTGCATGCCCTGCCTGCGTGCGACAAGTAAAGTGGTTCACTTTAGCTTGAAAGAAGATACGGTTGCGCAATTCTGAATGCAGCTGGTAGCTTGTTGAAACTCTGGACGAGAAATAGTGAAGGCTTTGGCCCTATTCTCTGTTTTTCTGAGCTGCTTTGGGGTGGATGGATGATCATTCATTTTATAGATCATTAACACTTTATTTTAGTATTTTATTATTCCTTATTTCGTGGGCTCTATTATTTATCCGTTCTCTTTAACCATGGTGATCAATTTTGGATTAGTTATATAATTATGTATCTTTGGACACCCGCAGGGGGCCCTAGGTGGACTATGCGGTGTTTTAGTCTATCCCAACCTACGGTGGGAGAATTTGCACTCTCCCGGGCGCCTAATAAATGTCCGAGCAATGGTGAAACAATGTTGTTGTTTATCTTAGAGATTGAAAGTCTTGAATGGCACTGCGCGTGGAGGGGACGAAGCGAGTCGAGGCAGGTTGAGGCGAGTAGAGACGAGTCGACTGGCGAGGCGACGAGTCGAGACGAACCGAGGCTGGTTGAGACTAGGTGATGCGGGAATGGGGAGTACTCGTGGGACCCGCGGTACTCGAGGGACCCGGGGGTTTCGGGAAGCCGAGGGACTTGGAAGACCAGGAGGATTTGGGGGAACCCACTTGGACCCTTCCGGGGCCCTTTGGACACCCTTGAGACTCTTTGGGACCCCATTGAGAAACTTTGGGACCCGTTTGAGGCCCTTCTGAACCCTGGGACCCTTGCTTCCCTCTCCCCACGTTGTAAAACCAATACACAGAAAAACGTATGTATGTGAAATGCTTGAGTAGAACAATTAATTATTACTACCGCGGATTGCTGGCACAAAGGGTGAGGGTCGCGTCGAGGCTGGTCGAAGTGCGTCGAAATCAGTCAAAACATGTCGGGGCAAGTCGAGTTGGTCGCGACGAAGCCAAAACTGGCCGAAATGATTCGAGACAAACCGAGATGAGCTGAGACGAGGGGTCCCGGCAGACCCGCCGAGCTCGCGAAGACCCGGGGGACTCGGGTTACCCTCCGGGATTCATCGAGCTCTTTTGGGACCCAAGGGACCTATGCCCCCCCCCTATCCCCTTGAACAAAAGTACGAAATCAATAATCTGAGCAGTTTTTCTGCCCATCACGAACCTGCCCTTACTTTCTTCTCCGTGATCCACAATTTTGTCATGTATTATAATGCTGGTGTATTTGTGCGGGGAATCCTGTTGGTGATTTTGTGAATAGTTGTCTTTTCTTCCGTCTGTGCTCGCTCGCGCGTGCACGAACCATATGCAGTTTCTTGGGTTAACCTGGACTGCGTAGCTATAAAACCTTGTGACGCGTTGCGGTTGGAGTTGATCTAATCCGTGAAGCCATAGACCTTGTCCCAATTTCGACAATACTATCTGTGCCCACTGGCGCGCGTGCATATTACTCTTGGAGTTTTGAGTGGTTGGAGGCGGGGATTCGTTTCGTCTGAGTCTTTATCTTACCTGAATAAACAAATTGTACCTCTACTAAACTAGATCTCGTAACTGTCAACATTGTGTTGCGTTGCTGTCGGAGCTGGCTCTGTCCGTGTAGCCGTAAACCTTGTGCCAGTCTCGACGATGCTCCCTGTAGCGCACTAGCGGGCGTACATATTACTCTTGAAGTTCTAAATAATTGTGGGAGAGGATTTGTTTTGTCTGAGTCTTACCTGAAAAAAATGAAGTGTACGATTATCGACCTAGACCGCGTAGCGTTCTAGGTCGTGTTGCGGTGCTGTCGAAGCTGACTTTGTCCGTGTAGCCGTAAACCTTGTGCCAGTCTCGACGATGCTACCTGTACGCACTAGCGGGCGTACATATTACTCTTGAAGTTCTAAATTAATAGAAGCGGAGATCCGTTTCGTGTAAGCGTTTTTCTTGTGCGCACCAGCTTGCGTCTGACATTGCTAAAATTTTCATTTCTTTCTAACTTTAACAGCGTTGTTTATCTCGCAAACAGAGGCGTGCGAGCCTACTGGAATCCATGATCATTGAGCCCTACCGGGGAGCCTATTATGATTCGCGTTGAAGCTCTGGTTGAAAGGAGAATCAAATCAAATTAAATACTGGGCTGCTACCAAGAGGCAGACAAATCGCTTCTTGCTCACTGCAATCAAGAGGCAGACTGATAGCTCCTTGTCACCTGCAACCAAGACAAAGAGGCAGACTGATAGCACCTTGCCACTTGCAACCAAGACGCAGGCTGGTAACGCCTTGCCACCTGCAACCAAGACGCAGGCTGGTAGCGCCATGCCACCTGCAACCAAGACGCAGGCTGGTAGCGCCTTGCCACCTGCAACCAAGACGTAAACTAATTGCACCTTGCCACCTGCAACCAAGACGCCGACTTCACAAATAGTGTGAAATGGCCCGTTTTAACGAGTTTGCGGGAACTTCAAATAAAATAAATATATTTCCAAATTGGATCCTACTCAAAGATAAATTATTGCACACACCAATAGGTTCACTCACGTACATACCTTAGATTAAGAAGATTTCCCCGCCTTTGCTTGTGTAGAAATTATTCGTGGAAATATTTTCAACTTTTTCTCCGCTCCAAAGTTCGATGTCTGATGTTAGCAGTACAAATGATGCATCAATCTGTCCATATCGTAATATATATAATAAGAGGAATCTATTTATCATGCCTGTCACAGTTTATTTGCAAAAGCAATGGTTTCAAAAGAGACGTAACAATTCTCCTTCAGCCAATTCTTTCGCTTCAGATTGAATTTGCAGATTCAAAATTTTAACAAGAGAATATAGTTTTTAGTATTGAATTATTTATTGTTGTAACTAAGTAGTTTGTAATATTGTAATTTAGCACCGAGTCTGTCAGTTTTATTTCTGCTACCTGCGCATAGCCAGAATTTTTTCAAGAGTGAGGCGGCGAATTTTCCATTATACAGTAAAAGGGATGTGGGTATTATTCAAATAATTTGTCTCTTCAACACAACTCCTCTGGGATTGAAAGTGCAGAAAGCGTTCCATGACCAATAGACCATACTCGTGTAACCAACCGGCCCGGACCGGATGCACATCGATATGATCAAACGCCTCCCTGAAGGTGCCCATGATTAAGTCTTAGAAGCGTTCGACACAATGTATTCAACTCATCTTTCTTGATAAGTGGCTAACATCTGTAATCAACCCGATAGGTACCCGAACCCGGAAAACGTCGCGGTGACCCGCTCAACTACCGCCCTAAAGTCCTTGTCAGCGTCCTCTGTAAGACGATGGAAATGATGATAGGCTCAACGCAGGCCTCATCATACATTGCGATGGCTGTAAATGCCACTCCACGACGGACCACCTCATACGACTTGAATCGAACATTCGACAAGCTTCGTACGAGGGCAACATGTGGTTTCCACATCGTTCGACGTTGAAAATGCATGTAAAACTACCTAGAAGTAGGGCATCATGAAAGATCTTCACCGCAAAGATCTTAGAGGCCTCCTTTCATGTTGTATCTACGAATTTCTTCCAAAATCGTACCTTCAGGGTCATGGTAGGTGACATTCGGTCACCTTCTCAGCAGAAAATGGGCGTCCCGCAGGGGAGCGTCCTCAGTATCACTCTTTCTATCTTTAACATCGATCAGCTAGCCTACTTCCTCCCGTGACAGAAGGCTGCTTTCATTTCTTATATTTACTAATAAGCTAGAAACACCCTAGCCTTTCAACAATTTAAAATGAATTCCAGAAGTTTCTAATCACACTCCCATCATAAAACCACACGCCAAAAGGCTCAGTTTGTGTGCGTGTGAGTGTGGGTGGTTGAGGTGCACCCTGCCGCCCACCATTTCTCACAGGAGGATTCGGCCTAGTGTCTATCTGTAACGCTTAACAAAACTATACACTTAAGTTTCTACAGTTGCAGTATTAGTTAGTGTTTTATAAATTACCTCCGGACGATTTGACTATATATTCCCGTGAGGATAACTATGATGCCGTTTCATGATCTTTTCATTTTTTGCAGGTACTATTGAATTCGCCGCTGTTCAAGCAGCCGTTGGAGGACCTGTGGTTATCTTCGACGTCAGAAACAAGAACGAAGTAGAGACTCACGGATTCATCAAAGGATCAATCAATGTGCCTCGTAAGTTGATTCCATCGAGACGAATCAGTCAAAGTTAGCTTGATGGAATCCTGACTAATGAAAAACTGTAACCACGAATTGATGAAACTCCATAAGTGGAATTTTAGAGGGTTTACACTGATTGTAGAGAAATTTAGTCCTATTTATTATGGATTTACTATTAAATGGACACTTTTGCACATCATATTATTTCCACACAAACAGGCAAGGACTTTTTAGAGATTTTGGTCTCATCAAGTTGTACTACTTTGACTTTCGATATTACCCATAGCATTGAATAGAGTATGGCAACTCAAACTTTTAATTTGTGATGATTTGGTGTGAACGCTGAAAATTAATTTATTGCTATTTCAGAAAATATCTCTTGATCCATTTCTTTCTGGTTCAAAAAAATCTTTTTGCAGTCTGATGCTTTTGAGGATTCAACATTATTTTTAACATACCCAAGACAAAGTCTTAAATTTCAACTGGAAGAGGCTGCTCGGCTTCAAGCTCGCGATTGTGCTCGCGTGTTTTGGTTACTATTTTCCGTTATAGTTTCACTAGGTGAAAAACGTCAGATAAATTTCTTCCTTTCATGGACGAGTTTCTTTTTTTGATGAACTCCAGGATTAGACTCATACTGAATAGTTTATCTTGCGCAAGTTCTAACACCACGGATCTCCTTGCGGGCAGAATTAGGTGCTCTGGTGCATCCAAGATACATTCTCCAAAACACTTGAGCGGTTTTACAGTTGAATTTGCACGAAATAATTTTAAAAGTTATTCAGATCAGCATATTTTCCTATGCTGCTACTTTGGAGGACGACATCGTCGTTTGTAGGTCAACATAGAGGAATACAATTCAGTCGGAGTGATTCCCAACAGTGCCCGAGGTGGAGGCGGCTCTTGCCCTCGAAGGCGCTGAGTTCAAGTCTAAGTACGGCTCCGACAAGCCTGACGAGGCTGCCGAGATCATCACCCATTGCATGATTGGAGGCCGAGCGCAGAAGGCAGGGGACGCTCTCGTGGCCAAAGGATTCTCCAATGTCAAGTGAGTTGGTCTTATTTCACTTCTTTATAGGTTAAGGAAATGAGGTTATACAATAGCACATTGATAGGTTCAGTGAGATGACTGATATCGTATTATTGCGTCTCAAAATTTGGTTCAAGGAGATTGCAAGACGTAGAGACAATGAAGAGCTGTGCTGCACGCCTTGAATGTCTTCGCGCTTCTACGTCAACCACTCGTATGAAGTCTAAATCCTAAAACTTGGTACATAAAATAGAACAAAATAGGGCTTTCATTTGATGTAGGGTACTTATTGTGACTAAAGAGTGTGGATATCTTCCTCTCAATGTCAGCGATTAAAAACCAGTGAACTAGTGCTATTCAAATTTAATGACTAACCGGCATTCGTTCCCAGCAGAAGAATAAAATGAAGCTCAAGGGAACGTTATTTTTTACACAAAAACCAATGACTCCAGCGTTCGATTCATCTTCGTGTAAATGTCATTCGCATTCGAGTAGGTAGCTATAAATATGTTCAATGAGTCGACTGTCGCTTTAGATTATTCATCAGAGTTCTTGATCTAGATGGGAGGAAAGATGAGAGTGGAGCAGGAGGTAGAAAGGAACAAAGAGTGGGTGGAGGAAGTGAGGTAGTGAAGATGAGTGAAGTGAATGTGGCAAGCAGAGCTGAGCAGTTCCAGTATGCAAAGCAAGGCCTGTGAGTCAGAGGAAAGCGAGACATTCAGAGATGCGTCGTGGAGGTCTGCGAGAAATAGGTTTGGAGTGCGCGGTGAGTCGAGTGTTGGCGAGCAGGTTGTGGGTGCTGGAACGATTAGATAGAAATGGCTATAGCGTAGAAGAGGAAAGCTTTTTAGTATTGGTTGCAGGAAAGGTCGGTGGTGGCATATCACAACTATGGAGAGAAGAGGAAAAGGGGGATCGATCGGTGAGAAGAGCAAAAAGGGACCCCGATGCTAGGTGGGGTAAGCGGTATAGAGCGAAAGATTTGAGGAGACCAAGATGATCTGGCAAGAAGTGAAAAGGTGAAGAGGGTAGGAAAGATAGACTGCAAAGGAACAGGTGGGGTGAAAGAGGTAATTGCCAGGGTGTCGTTGGAGAAAGCTGATGTGCGGAAGGGTGGGCCGAGTTTGGTAGCGGCAAGTTAATGTGGATAAAAGTAAAGTAATGAGATGTTCGATGAATGACGATGCGAGCGGAATCAGTGTCCGCACAAATGAATGCTAAGCTTTCGTGTGCAGAAGACTGGACTAATGGGAACTGAGCTGAAACCTTCAGTGGAGGAAGGATGCAAAGTATTGGGTGCAGTAAAGAGTGTAATGAGTTGCAGAAAATTGGCTCTGAAAGCAATGACAGGGTTGTTCTTATTGTAATTTTCGTGGCTAAGATTGGAAGGGGGGGGGAGAGGGAAGGGCGATGAGAAGAGTGAATGTTTTAGAGGTGAAATTTTGAGGACCGTGGTCAGAGTGACGCTGAGGGAGAGGATCAATAACAACGTGGTTCGAACTAAAACAGGGATGGCGAGGATGTTGGAAGATAGAGTAGATTTACGTGAGTTGGTTTGTACACATTCCGTGGAGAGTTGATGGGAAATTGAGAAAAAGGCTGATGAAGGCGAGTTGGCGTATTCCTAGAGGCTTCAAGGAGGAATGACGTGAGTTTGGAGGTGTCGAGACAGCGTGCAATAAATAGGCGTACGTGGGGAATGATTTTGCGCTTTCCCGCTCTTCGAGTCACGTAGATAACGGGATAAACGTAAGTGGGGGAGGACCCAGTGAAACCTCTTAATGCTGTTTGGCTCATTCTAAATTCTTGAGGTTACCAAAACTTTGTTTTGTGTAGTGTGTCCCTGTCCAACGTCTACAGTGAACTGCGCCCACTCGGCGTAGGGGCCAAGGACCAAGGTTTGATATTCTATGTCACCGGCATGAAGAAAAAGAAGCGAAGAGAACTTTGACGTTAGTTCACTCCACCTTAAGAACGGTGAACATGTGTTGCGGCTCTGTTTGGTCGGTGGGCCGGACGCCCGGGAAGCGCACAGTGCAACAACGTAAACACCGTAGAGGAACTTGAGCTGGGGTCTAGTCCCAGACGCCGCCACCGCAACCAGGCTATCATGTGAATGATCCGCCCGGCTCGCGTTGGCTCTCTCTCTGGAGAGTAGTAATTCGTATCACAGATCAGTGTTGGACATGTTGCAGTATTTAGGGGCATTCTCGCTGTATTTTGATTAAAACTTCCTTATTTAAATCGAACAAGAGGATGGAAAAAAGTATCTCAATAGTGCATTTTGCCCAACACTGAGCACGGTTGACCGCAAAATATTTTTTATTGTAATAATATGATAAAGGCAACGTTTGTTGCCCAAAACTGAGTACGGTTAACCGCAATTTTTTTTATTATTGCAACAAATTTAAATAATGTAGGCAGTGCATTTTGCCCTACACTGAGCACGGTGGACCCCAAAGGATTTTTATCATTGCAACACCATAATCCAGGTATGCTCCATAGAATCTATGCATGCTCGTATTATAATCTATGAGTTTAAAATATAACTTGCTTGCTCAAAATAAAACTCGTACAAGCTCATGTTACAACCTATGCATCGTCAGATATAACCTATAAATTGTCAGATATAACCTATGCATTGTCAGATATAACCTATGCATTGTCAGATATAACCTATGCATTGTCAGATATAACCTATGCATTGTCAGATATAACCTATGCATTGTCAGATATAACCTATACATTGTCAGATATAACCTATGCATTGTCAGATATAACCTATGCATTGTCAGATATAACCTACGCATTGTCAAATATATCCTATGCATTGTCAGATATAACCTATGCATTGTCAGATATAACCTACGCATTGTCACATATAACCTATGCATTGTCAGATATAACCAATTCATTGTCAGGTATAACCTATGCATTGTCAGATATAACCTTTGCATTGTCAGATATAACCTTCGCATTGTCAGATATAACCTATGCATTGTCAGATATCACCTATGCATTGTCAGGTATAACCTATGCATTGTCAGATATAACCTATGAATTATCAAATATAACCAGTGTATTCTCAAAATATAACCACTGTATTCTCAAAATATAACATATGCGGTGTCCAAATACATTTAATGCTTGCAAAAGATATAATCTATGCTTGCTCAAAATATAATCCATGCTTGCTCAAAATATAACCCATGCATGCTCAAAATATTACCTATGCGTGCTCAAAATCAAAGTTCCAGCATACTCAAAACGTGGCCAGCAATGGCGTCTTCCGACGTCAGCTGTGACCGGGTCCGGCTGTGAATAAGTTGTGTTGTTTGGTTGTGGGGGGTTACCGGAGGTACATTTTTAGAACTGAAAATCAAGAACATCTTTCAATCTTTCACTAGGTCATCCTAACACCCCCGCTTGTTATCCTCAGGGTCTACAAAGGCTCGTTCACTGACTGGAAGGCGCAGGGCGGGGAGATCATCATGCCCGAGTCTTCTTAGCTTCAACACCCGACCAGAGATGGCGCCACATGCCAGGATTCCAGGCTGTTGCATTCCTTGGCGAATAGCAAAACATTCCAGTATTATGTTGTTTTTCCAGTATTAACCTTTGTTACTAGTTTGAAAAAGATGAACCTGTGAATAATCTTGTCTTGTATTATTAGAGTTCATTAAATCCCAAAAATGCTTAATAAATCTTTACCGGCAAGGTAAGAATCCCAAACGTACTTAAAAAAATCTTTACCGAAAGGTAAGAATCCCAAACATACTTAATAAATCTTTACCGGCAAGGTAAGAATCCAAACATACTTAATAGATATTTACCGGAAAAGTAAGAGATGAAGTTACAGTTTGTTTAGTAATTGTTTCCACTTGGGCCGGTTTGCTTGTTGCCGTACAATCAAAAACCAAACCGTTGATATTAATAACACTTTAAATAATTTATGATCAATTGTGGTATTCTATTTAATTAACATATATTTTTTGTTGTTCTCGAATGCCTATTCCTAGGTTATATTCTGAAGTAAGAGGAAATACCGATCTCGGGTTGTTTTTAAAACCTCCTTAATAACAACGGGTCTAATATATTATACACCTAAAACAGGTCCCCCTCAGAGAACTGTACTCCCTCTAGGGTTGTCCAGCAGTCTGATCGTGTGAGTCGTGTTTGGTTTCCCAATTAAACTACGTTCGTTTATACGTTCTCGGCTCTAAACATGACATAACGCTTTATCACTATTATAAAATATGAGGAGGGACTTCATTGACGGGGGGAATACGATAGGAAAAGGGGTGAACATCCTCATTTCCACGAAGTTCTCAAAATTATGTCCGAGATGGCGCCTTCATTGCTGTCAGGGAGTGAACGGTCGCGTTCGTCGCCCCTACGGGGTGAGATGGCCCGCTCCCTCATCTCAAGGGGTGAGTTTGCCTTGTGAGATGAACTATTTGCAACATTTAGGGCAATGCTTTCTGTGAAATAGCGAAATACAATTTACAACTATTAGACTAACATAAATCCCGTATGAACGTTGTTCGCTTGAGTTGCAAACATTGTGTATGTGATATCTAGAATAAATTGAGGAGCTTTGCTCCTAATTCGTGCCCGAACAACAATGCACATCTTTATAGACTAATCTGTGTCGAGTTCTCTTTCGCTTGTGTGCCGTAGCGAAAGATATTCATAATTATAGACTAACCAGTATTGAGTTCTCTTTCGCTTGCGTGCCGTAGATAAATATATTCACAATTATAGACTAACCAGTATCGAGTTCTCTTTCGCTTGTGTGCCGTAGCGAAAGATATTCATCATTATAGACTAACCAGTATCGAGTTCTCTTTCGCTTGTGTACCGTAGCGAAAGATATTCATCATTATAGACCAACCAGTATCGAGTTCTCTTTCGCTTGTGTACCGTAGCGAAAGATATTCATCTTTATAGACCATCCAGTATCGAGGTCTCTTTCGCTTGTGTACCTTAGCGAAAGATATTCATCATCATAGACCAACCAGTATCGAGTTCTCTTTCGCTTGTGTACCGTAGCGAAAGATATTAATCATTATAGACCAACCAGTATCGAGTTCTCTTTCGCTTGGGTACCGTAGCGAAAGATATTCATCATTATAGACCAACCAGTATCGAGTTCTCTTTCGCTTGTGTACCGTAGCGAAAGATATTCATCATTATAGACCAACCAGTATCGAGGTCTCTTTAGCTTGTGTACCGTAGCGAAAGATATTCATCGTTATAGACTAACCAGTATCGAGTTCTCTTTTGCTTGTGTACCGTAGCGAAAGATATTCATCTTCATAGACCAACCAGTATCGAGTTTTCTTTCGCTTGTGTACCGAAGCGATAAATAAATCGTTTACACTAATAGATATAGATTGGCATAGTAATTAATGGCTTATTTTCGTTTTATATATAAACTCAACTGGAAAATGATTCGTCGAAATAATTTTGAAGCTTTGTCCTGATAAAATACTACAACAAACTTCCGTATAAAGTTAAACAGCACTTGGGAAGAGATAAGTTTGTGCTTCCGATATCAACTAACCATGGAGGAAAATCTGCTACTGTTCCATGATTGTGAACACCAGGGAACACTTACAGTAAAGTCTTATGTGTACCTTAGTAAAGGGTAGAGCGAGGAAGGGACGACTAGTTCCCCCCGCCTGCTCCAGTGCTAACGGATCCATAACATCTTCAGATTTTGAAGCTTCGAAGTGGCAAGGCAGGCCCTGAACCCCTTCTCCTCGGGGTACACCTGACTGAACCTGAATGAAGTCGGCATATCAAATTTGCAACAGAAACATTCTGAGAACCTTCATTTGGCAGCAAACTTTCGTCCACTGTACACAAACATTGTTAGTGGTATACGAGTGTGAATAGGTGTCTAGAAGCTCCTAATCCGAATGTGTATGGGTTTCTGGTATGTCTCCACTAGAGATATTTGTTGAATTTATGTTTTATTCATCTGTTGCTAGATCGCTTGTAGTGCAACTGATGAACTATGCTTGATCGCATAGTTCATTCTTTACTTCCAAGCTGCATTGTTACTCCTAACATCATATAAAGTTGTACGTGTGTTCGTGTGCAGTGAGTATATCGTAAATGGCTCTCGCTGGCACCCTGCATCACTTCAATATATGAGTGAGTTTAAACATTTATTCACGTTGTATCTACAGGTGCATTGGTGAGCAACGTCTCGGCGCCAGGACCAAATGGTGCCGGGAGTGGAGAATATTGGTCCTCAGTCTAGTGACAGCAAATATAACCAGGGGGCAGAACGTGCACCAACTGGCCGTGGGGGTAGAGAAGTTGCAGTCTTCATACACAACATTTTTAGTTTTATTACAACCTTCGATATTTTTTGCCACTCTGGCCTCTTGTTAGTGTTGCGTAGCTACCATGAATAGATTAACACTCTGGTCTACGGCACTCGATGGTCTAAGGCACTCTGTGGTCTACGACACTCGATGATCTAAGACACTCTGTGATCTACGACACTCGATGGTCTAAGACACTCGATGGTCTAAGACACTCTGTGGTCTACGACAGTCTGTGGTCTACGTCACTCGATGGTCTAAGACACTCGGTGGTCTATGGTTCGTGTTGCGTAGCTACCATGAATAGATTAACACTCTGGTCTACGGCACTCGATGGTCTAAGGCACTCTGTGGTCTACGACACTCGATGGTCTAAGGCACTCTGTGGTCTACGACACTCGATGGTCTAAGACACTCTGTGGTCTACGACACTCGATGGTCTAAGACAATCTGTGGTCTACGACACTCTATGCTCTAAGACACTCTATGCTCTACGACACTTGATGGTCTAAGACACTCGATGGTCTAAGACAATCTGTGGTCTACGACACTCGATGGTATAAGACAATCTGTGGTTTACGACACTCGATGGTTTAAGACACTCTGTGGTCTACGACACTCGATGGTCTAAGACACTCTGTGGTCTACGACACTCGATGGTCTAAGACAATCTGTGGTCTACGACACTCGATGGTCTAAGACAATCTGTGGTCTATGGTTCGTGTTGCTTGTTCATCATGGCACAGATTTTTGTATTGCTTCCAGGCTGAACGAAATACGCCAAACTTTGCTAGCTGAACAATGATTTACATCATTAATCCATAACCACTTACTACTTTTATTCATCATAACTACATCAGATCTTTCCGTTCAAAAAATATATTTTCATGTACTGGTCAGTGATGAGGCCTATCGGCGGTGAGCCACCGGTCAGTGGAGATATCATTGCAGTTTCACCAGGCTACAGCGTCCACCTGCTTCACCAGCTCTAAATCCACCCAATAATGTCCCCCCAAGGACATTCTACATAATTCAGTAAATGAACTTTCACTGAAAGATCACGAGACTGGCAGAGGCTACAGCTTGGCGAAGTATTGATGTAGATCTTGAACACTGGAGTAGAGCTTTTTCGATCCTAGTGAAATGCTGAAAATAACATTTGGATTTAAAAAATGATTAGCAGACATTTACAAAACTGTAAAGAAACGTTGATTGAAGGAGATGGAGGATAGTGATAGGGAAGGAGAAGTCAAGGCGAGCAAAGGAGACACAACAGATAGGGAGGTTTATTGATTACGTGGATAATAAATCTTAAATATGGTTCATAATATATTTGGAAAATATTTAACGCAGTTATGGTATCGATTCGGCACTCGTAGCACCCCACACAATACCCAAAGTACTCGACTTTGGGTATTGTGTGGGGTGCTACCCGTGGTGTATTGTTAAGAACCCTTTACGCTGTCAATGCCGTAAAGGGTTCTTAACAATACAACACGGGTTAAATTGGGCATCACATCCAATGTATTCCCACCCCTCTTGCACGAAGATATCCCCGTGGATTGACCCTTCGATGGCCGACGACAAGTGGTAACGCACTCGCAGATTTTAAGTTGCCAGACGCAGTATGATTTATAGTTTTGGGGTGGCTGGATGATTATTCATTTTATAGATCATTAACACTTTATTTTAGTATTTTATTATTTCTTCTTGCTTGGGCTCTTATATTTCTCTGCCCTTTTTTCATGGTGATAAATTTTGCATTGGTTATTTTTATTATATGCATCGAGG
>SDVV010018037.1:0-13853 GCA_016164225.1 Gammarus roeselii
ACTAAACAACTATAACAACTATAACAACTAAAACAACATAAACAACTATAACAACTACAACAACTAAAACAACTAGAACAACTAAACAACTAAAACAACTAAACAACTAAAACAACTAAAACAACTACAACAACTAAAACAACTAAAACAACTATAACACCTAAAACAACTACAACAACTAAACAACTGAATCAACTAAAACAACTAAAACAACCCGAACAACTAAAACAACAAAACAACTAAACAACTAGAACAACTAAAACAACTAAAACAACTAAAACAACTAGAACAACTAAAACAACAATAACAACTAAACAACTAGAACAACTAGAACAACTAAAACAACTAAAACAACTAAAACCACTTGAACAACTAAAACAACTATAACAACTAAAACAACTGAAACAACTATAACAACTAGAACAACTAAAACAACTGAAACAACCAAAACAACTAAACAACTAAAACCATTATAACAACTAGAACAACTAAAACAACTAAACAACTAAAACAACTAAAACCACTTGAACTACTAAAACAACTATAACAACTAAAACAACTGAAACAACTAGAACAACTAGAACAACTAGAACAACTAGAACAACTAGAACAACTGAAACAACCAAAACAACTAAACAACTAAAACCACTTGAACAACTAAACAACTAAAACAACTAAAACAACTAAAACAACTAAAACAACTAAAACAACTGAAACAACTAAAACATCTGAACAATTGAAACAACTAAAACAACAAAAACAACTAAAACAACTAAAACAACTAGAACAACTAAAACAACTAAAACAACTAGAACAACTAAAGAACTAAAGAACTAAAACAACTATAACACCTACAACAACTAAAACACCTAAACACCTAAAACACCTAAACACCCAACACACCTAAAACACCTATATAAACTAAACTCCTTGAACACCTATAACACTTAACACACCTGAAAAACCTAAAACAACTAAAACACACTTAACAACTAAACACCTAGAACAACTATAACACCTAAAACAACTATAACACATGGAACAACTATATCACCTGATACAACTAAAACGCCAAAACAACTAAAACATCAAATGCAACTAGAACACATACAACACCTAAAACACCTAAAACACTTAATAACACCTAAACCAACTAACACACCTAAACCAACTAACACACCTAAACCAACTAAACACCTAAAACACCTAGAACACCTTATACACCTAAAACACCTTAACACCTATAACACCTAGAACACCTACAAACACCTAAGCACCTATAACCCCTAAAGCCCCTAACACAACTAAAACACTTACAACAACTAAACACCTAAGACCCCTATAACAACTAAAACACCTGAAACAACTGAAACAACTTAAACAACTCAACACCTAAAACAACTCAAATCACTAAACCACTATAACAACTAAAACAACTAAAACAACTATAACAACTAAAACAACTAAAACAACTACGACAACTGGAACAACACAAACAACTAAAACAACTATAACAACTATAACCCCTAAAATAACTAAAACAACTAAAACACCTAAACAACTAAAACACCTATAACAACTAAACACATAAAATAACTAAAAAAACAAAAACAACTAAAACAACTAAAACACATACAACAACTAAAATACATATAACACATACAACACCTAAAACACCTGAAACACCTAAACACCTAGAAGAACTACAACACCTATAACAACTAGAACACCTAAAACAACTACAACAACTAAAACAACCACAACAACTACAACAACAAAAACAACTTAAACAACAGAAACAACTACTACACCTAGAGCAACTAAAACACCTATAAACAACTAAAACAACTAAAACAACTACAACAACTACAACAACAAAAACAACTTAAACAACTAAAACAACTAAAACAACTAAACCACATAAACAACTATAACCCCTAGAACACATACAACACCTAAAACACCTGAAACACCTGAAACACCTAGAACAACTATAACACCTATAACAACTAAAACACCTAAAATAACTATAACAACTAGAACAACTAAAACAACTAAAACAACTGAAACAACAACAACAACTAAAGCAACTATAAAACCTAAAACAACTACAACACCTAAACAACTAAAATACCTATAACAACTAAACACCTATAACACCTAAAACACATAAAACACCTAAAACACCTACAACACCTTAAACACCAAAAACACCTATAACACATATAACACCTATAACAACTAAAACATCAAAAAACAACTAAACACCTATAACAACTAACAACTTAAACAACGAAAAAACCTAAAGTAAGTATAAAACATAAAACAACTAGAATATAAAAACAATTAAACACCTTATACAACTGAAACACCTACAACATCGAAAACACCTAGAACAATTAAAACACCTGTAACAACTGAAACACCTATAACAACTAAACACCTATAACAACTATAACACATAAAACAACTAAAACACCTAAAACAACAAAAAACACATAAAACAAATTAAACACCTATAATAACAGAAACCCCTAAATTAACAAAAACACCTATAACAACAAAACACCTATAACAACAAAAACACATACAACAACAAAACCACATAAAACACCTTAAACAATTGAAACACCCAGAACAACTAAAACAACTAAAAACAATTGTAACACCTGCAACAACTAGAATACCTAACACAACTATAACACCTAAGAAACAACTAAAACACCTATAACAACTAAACACCTACAACAACTAGAACACCTAAAGCAACTAAAACACCTAAAACAACCAAAACACATAGAACAACTAAAACACCTAAACAACGGAAACACCTATACCAACTAAAACACCTACAATAACTAAAACACCTCAACAACTAAAACACCTAAAACAACTGAAACACCTACAACAACTAAAACAACTAAAACAACTAAAACAACTAAAACACCAAAACACATTAACACCATTACCACCTAAAACACATAAAACATCTATGACACCTAAAATAACAAAACAGTTTTAACTACAGCAACACCTAAAACAATAATAACACATATAACAACAAAACACATAAACAACTATAACACCTAAAACAACAACAACACCTAAAACACCTGAAACAACTAAACAACTTCAACAACTAAAACACCCGGAACAACTTAAACACACGAAACAACTAAAACAACGAAAATCCCTACAACAACTAAAACAACTATAACACCTCAACACCAAGAACACCTATAAACGCTTATAACACCTAAAAACACATATAACACCTAAAACACCTAGGACACCTAACACAACTAAAACACCTAGAACAACTAAAACACCTAAACAACTATAACACCTAGAACAAATAAAACAATTAAAACAACTAAAACAACTAAAACAACTAAAACAACTATAACAACTAAAACAACTAAAACAACTAAAGAACTAAAAACAACTTAAACAACTGAAACAACCAAAACAACTGCAACAACTACGACAACTGGAACAACAAAAACAACTAAAACAACTCTAACAACTATAACCCCTAAATGAACTAAACAACTAAAACACCTAAACAACTAAAACACCTAAACAACTAAAACACATTAATCAAATGAAAGACCTAAAACACCTAAACACCTACAATACCTATAACACATTTAACACATACAACACCTAAAACAACTAAAACACCTATACCAACTAAAACACGTAAAAAACAACTACAACACCTACAACAACTAAAACACATATAAAAACTAAGACAACTTAAACAACTAACACAACTAGAGCAACTAAAACTCCTAAAACAACTAAAATAACTAAACAACAATAACATTCAAAACAACTACAACAACTAAAAAAACTAGAACACCTAGAACAACAAAAACAACTAAAACACCTGAAACAACTAAAACACCTGTAACAACCAAAACAACTAAAACACATACAACAACTAAAACACCTAGAACACATAAAACACCGCTAACACCTGAAACACCTACAACTCCTGGAACAACTACAACACCCAAAACACCTAAAACAACTCGAACACCTATAACAACTATAACACCTAAAACAACTAAAACACATATAAAGAGCTATAACACCTACAACAACTAAAACCCCTACAACAACTAAAACACATATAACAACTAAAACATGTATAACAAATATAACAACTATAACAACTTGAGCCCCTATAACAACTAAAACATCTAAAACAACTATAACATCTATAACAACTAAAACAACTAAAACAACTAGAACATATAAAACAATAAAAAAAAAACTAAAACACCTATAACAACTAACCACATAGGATATCTAAAACAACTAAAACATCTAAAAAACCTAAAAAAACTAAAACACCAAGAACACATACAACACCTACAACACTTGGAACACCTAAAACACCTATAACAACTACAACACCAATAGCAACTAAAACACCTAAACAACAAAAACACATAAAACAACTAAAACACCTAAAACAACTATAACAACTAAAACACCTAAAACAACTATAACACCTAAACAACTATAACACCATGAACAACTAAAACAACTAAAACAATTAAAACAACTATAACAACTATAACAACTTTAACAACTAAAACAACATAAACAACTTAAACAACAAAAACAACTAAAACAACTAAAACAACTAAAACAACTAGAACAACTAAAACAACTAGAACAACTATAACACCTAAAACAATTAAAACACCTAAAACAACTAAACACCTAAAACAACTAAACACCTAAAACAACTATAACAACTTAAACAACTAAAACAACAATAACAACTGAAACAACTATAACTACTATAACATCTGAAACACCTAAGACAACTAAAACAACTATAACACCTATAACAACTAGAACACCTGAAACAACTAGAACACTTAAAACAACTAGAACACCTAAGCAACTAAAACACCTATGACACCTAACACATCAAAACAAGTAAAACTCCTAGAACAGCTGGAGCAACTCAATCAACTAGAACAACTACAACAACTAGAACAACTTCCAAGACTAAAACACCTAAAACAACTACAACAACCAAACAACTGAAACAACTAAAACAACTAAAACAACTAGAAGAACTAGAACAACTAAACAACTAAAACAACTAAAACAAATGAACAACTTGAACAACTAAAACAACTAGAACAACTAAATTAACTATAACAACTAAAAAACTAAAAACTAAACAACTAAAACACCTATAACAACTAAACAACTAGAACATTTAAAACACATATAGCAACTATAACAACTAAAACACTCAGAAACACCTATAACAACTAAAAACAACTAAAACAACTATAACAACTACAACAAATAAAACAACTAAAATAACTAAAGCAACTTGAACAATTAAAACAACTAAAACAACTGAAACAACTAAAACAACTGTCACAACTAACAACTAAAACAACTAAAACAACCATAACAACTAAAAACAACTAAAACAACTAGAACAACTTAAATAACTAAAACACCTATAACAACTATAACACCTAAAACAACTAAAACACCTACAACAACTAGAACACCTAAAACGACTATAACACCTGCAACAACTAAATCACCTAAAACAACTAAAACACCTAAACCACTAAAACACCTGAGCAACTAAAACACCTAATACAACTGAAACACATAAACAACTACAACAACTACAACACCTAAAACACATATAACACCTATAACACCTAAAACAACTAAACACCAACAACAACTAAAACACCTAAAACAACTACAACACCTAGAACAACTAAAACACCTAAAACAACTAAAACAACTAAAACACCTACAACAACTGAAACAACTAAAACAACTAAAACAACCAAAACAACTAAAACAACTATATAACTAAAACACCTAGAACATATATAACACCTAAAACAACTACAACACCTAATACAACTATAGCACCTAAAACAACTACAGCAACTAAAACAACTAAGACAACTACAACAACTAAAACAACTAAAACAACTAAACAACTAGAACAACTAGAACAACTAGAACAACTAAAATACCTAAAACAACTAAACAACTAAAATAACTAAAACCACTTGAACAACTAAACCAACTAAAACAACTAAAATTACTGAAACAACAAAACAACTAAAACAACTAGAACAACTGTAACAACTAAAACAACTTAAACAACTAAAACAACTTGAACAACTAAAAGAATTAAAAAATCTAAAACAACTGCAACAACTAAAACAACTGAATAAATGAAACAACTACAACAACAAAAACAACTGTAACAACTAAAAAGACTAAACGACTCTAACAACTAAAACAACTAGAACAACTAAAGAACCAAAGAACTAGAACAACTAAAACAACTGTAACAACTAAACACCTGGATCAACTATAACACCTTAAAAGAACAACAACACACAGAACAACTAGAACACCTTAAGCAACTAAAACACCTAAAACAACTAAAACACCTTAAACAACTTGAACAACTAAACACCTAAAACACCTATAACACTTGAAACACCTAGAACACATGTATCACAATGAACACCTAAAACACCTATAATACCTGAAACACCTAAACAACTGAAACACCTAAACAACTAAATCAACTTAAACAACTAAAACAACTAAAACACCTAAACAAAAGAAAACACCTACAACAACTATAACACCTACAACAACTACAACACTCATAACAACTAAAACAACTAGAACAACTATAACACCTGAACACCTAAAACACCTGAAACATCTATAACACCTAAACACCTTAAACACATATAACACCTAGAACCCCTATAACACATATAACACAATGAACACCTAAAACACTCATAACACTTGAAACACCTAAACAACTGAAACACCTAAACAACTAAAACAACTAAAACAACTAAAACAACTAAAACAACTAAAACAACTTAACAACAATAACAATTTAAAACACATATAACAACTATAACACCTAAAAACAACTAAAACACATGGATCAACTATATCACCTAATACAACTAAAACGTCTAAACAACTATAACATCAAATACAACTAGAACAACTACAACACCTAAAGCACCTAAAACACCCAATAACACCTAAACCAACTAAAACACCCAAACCAACTAAACCCCTATAAAAACTAAAACACCTACAACAACTGAAACAACTGAAACAACTTGAACAACTCAAACACCTAAAACAACTAGAACAACTAGAACAACTACAACAACTAAAAAATCTAGAACTACTACAACAACTTCAACAACTGAAACAACTAAAACAACTTTAACAACTAAAACAACTATAACAACTAAAACAACTAAAACAACTCAACAACTAAAACAACTATAACAACTACAACAACTAAAACAACTATGGCAACTAAAACAACTAGAACAACTACAACAACTAAACAACTAAAACAACTAAAACAACTAAAAAACTATAACAACTAACAACTAACACACCTAAAACACCTATAACACCTATAACACCTATAACACCTAGAACACCTACAAACACCTAAGTACCTCTAACACCTAAAACACCTAATACAACTGAACACCTACAACAACTAAACACCTAAAACACCTATAACAACTAAAACACCTGAAACAACTGAAACAACTTGAACAACTTAAACACCTATAACAACTAAAAAAACTAAAACAACTATAACAACTGAAACAGCTAGAACAACTACAACAACTATAACAACTAAAACAACTAAAACAACTTAAACAACTTTAACAACTAAATTAACTAAAACAACTGGAACAACTATAACAACTAAAACAACTAAAACAACTGAAACAACTGCAACAACTGAAACAACTAAACAACTACAACAACTGAAACAACTAAAACAACTAGAACAACTAGAACAATTAAAACAACTAAAACAACTAAAACAACTAAACAACTGAAACAACTAGAATAACTAAAACAACTAAAACAAATGAAACAACTAAAACAACTAAAACAACTATAACAACTAAAACAACTAAAACAACTGGAACAACTCTAACAACTAAAACAACTAAAACTACTGAAACAACTGCAACAACTAAAACAACTAAAACAACTAAAACAACTGAAACAACTAAAACAACTAGAACAACTATAAAAATATGAAACAACTAAAACAACTAAAACAACTATAACAACTTGAACAACTAAAACAATTAAAACAACTATAACAACTAAAACAACTGATACAACTGAAACAACTAAAACAACTTGAACAACTGAAACAACTAAAACAACTATAACACCTGAAACAACTAGAACACTTATAACAACTAAACAACTAGAACCCCTATAACACCTATAAACACCTAAAAATCCTAAATCACCTATAACACATAAACACCTATAACACCTATAACACCTAAAACAACCTAAAACAACTAGAACACCTAATAAACAAATAACATTTAAAAAACTAGAACACCTAAACAACTAAAAAATCTGAACCAACTAAAACACCTAAAACAACTTAATCAACTAAACACAAAAAAAAAACATATAACACTTAAAACACCTAGAACACATATAACACAAGGAACACCTAAAACACCTATAACACCTTAAACACCTAAACAACTGAAACACCTAAACAAATTAAACAACTAAAGCAACTAAAACAACTAAACAACTAAACAACTGAAACAACCACAACAAATAAGACAACAATACCAACTAAAACAACTACAACAACTTAAACAAATGGAACAATTAAAACAACTAAAACAACTTAAACAACTACAACAACTTAAACAACTAGAACAACTAAAACAACTAAAACAACTAAACAACTAAAATAACTAAACAACTAAAACAACTAAACAACTAAAACAACTAAAACAACTAAGACAACTACAACAACTAAACAACTAAAACAACTAAACAACTAAAACAACTGCTACAACTAAAACAACTACAACAACTAAACAACTAAAACAACTATAACAACTAAAACAACTAGAACAACTAAAACAACTAAAACAACTGAAACACATAGAACAACTATAACAACTAAAACACCTAAAACACCTATAAGAAATAAAACACCTAAAATATCTAAAACAACTAAAACACCTAAAACAGCTAGAAAAACTGAATCAACTAAGCAACTACAAAAACTAAAACAACTAAAACAACTATAACACCTAAAACAACTACAACAACTAAACAACTAAACCAACTAAACAACTTTAACAAAAAAAAAATATATAACAACTAAACAACTAAAACAACTGAAACAACTGAATCAACTAGAAGAACTAAAACAACTAAAACAACTAAAACAACTAAAACATCCAAACAACTAAAACAACTATAACACCTAAAAAAGCTAAAACAACTAAAACACATAGTACAACTATAACAACTTAAACACCTAAAACACATATAACAACTAAAACAACTAAAACAACTAAAACAACTATAACAACCAAATCAGCTATAACACCTGCAACAACTATAACACCCAAAACAACTAGAAAACAAAGAACAACTAAAACACCTTGAAACACCTAAGAACACCTATAACACTTGAAACACCTATAACACGTACAACACCTATAACACCTAAAACACCTTAAACACCTACAACACCTTAAACACCTACAACACCTAAAACACCTACAACAACTATGACACCTAGAACAACTTAAACACCTAAAACAACTACAACACCTAAAACAACTACAACACGTATGACAACTAAATTACCTACAACAACTAAACACCTAAAACAACTAGAACACCTAAAACAACTATAAAAACTAAAACACCTATATCAACTAAAACAACTAGAACAACTATAACATCTACAACAACTAATACTACTAAAACAATTAAACAACTAAATTAACTAAAACAACTGAAACAACTAAAACAACTAAAACAACTAAAATACCTAAAAACAACTAAACACCTATAACAATTATAACACCTGAAACAACTAAAACACATGAAACAACTAAATCTCCTAGAACAACTCGATAACGCCTAAAACAACTAAACACCTATAACACCTAAAAACCCTATATCACCTAGAACACCTACAACACCTACAACACCTAGAACACCTACAAACACCTAAGCACCTAAAACACCTATAACACCTAAAACGACTAAACACCTACAACAACTAAACACCTAAACACCTAAAACAACTAAACCACAAAAAACAACTGAAACAACTCAACAACTTAAACACATAAAACAACTAAAACAACTAAAACAACTATAACAACTGAAACAACTAGAAAAACTTAAACAGCTCTAACAACTAAAACAACTAAAACAACTAAAACAACTAAAACGACTAGAACAAATAAAACAACTAAAACAACTGAAACAACTAAAACAACTATAACAACTAAAACAAATAAAACAACTGAAACAACGGAAACAACTAAAACAACTAAAACATCTACAACAACTAAAACAACTTAAACAACAGTAACAACTAAAACAACTAAAAGAACTAAAAGAACTAAAAGAACTAAAACAACTAAACAACTGAAACAACTAAAACAACTATAACAACTATAAAAACTAAAACAATTCTAACAACTAAAACAACTAAAACACCTAAACAATTGAAACAACTTAAACAACTAAAACAACTAAAACAATTGAGACAACTAAAACAACTACAATAACTAAACACCTTCAACATCAAACCAACTACATTACCTAAAACAACTGCAACAACTTAAACAACTTGAACAACTAAAACAACTAAAACAACTATAACAACTAAAAAAACTAAAACAACTAGAACAACTAAAACAACTATAACAACTAGAACAACTAAAACAACTAAAACAACTAAACAACTAAAACAACTAAAACCACTTGAACAACTAAAACAACTAAAATAACTAAAACAACTGAAACAACTAAAAGAACTAAAACAACTAAAACAACTGAAACAACTGAAACAACTAAAACAACTAAAACAACTAAAACAACTAAAACAACTAAAACACCTAAACAACTAAAACACCTAGAACAACTATAACACCTAAAAACAGCTAAAACACCTATAACAACTAAAACAACTAGAACAACTATAACACCTGAACACCTATAACACTTAAAACACCTATTACACATATAACACATTGAACAACTAAAAACACATATAACACATGAAACACCTATAAACAACAGGAACACCTTAACAACTAAAACAACTAAAACAACTAAAACAACCAAAACAACTAAACAACTATAACAACTAAAACACGTAAAACAACTATAACACCTAAAACAACTAGAACACACGGAACAACTATATCAGTTAATACAACTAAAACGCCTAAAATAACTAAAACATTTAACACAACTAGAACACCTACAACACCTATAACACCTAAAACACCAATCAACTCCTAAACCAAATAAACACCTAAACCAACTGAACACCTAAAACACCTAGAACACCTAATACACCTAAACACCTAAAACACCTATAACACCTAGACCACCTACAAACACCTAAGCACCTATAACACCTAAAACACCTAAAAACCAACTAAAACACCTTCAACAACTAAATGCCTACAACACCTATAACAATTAAAACACCTGAAACAACTAAAACAACTTGAACAACTTAGACACCTAAAACAACTAAAACAGCTAAAACAACTAAATCAACTATAACAACTATAACATCTAGAACTACTACAACAACTATAACAACTAAAACAACTTTAACAACTAAAACAACTATAACAACTATAACAACTAAAACAACTGGAACAACTAAAACAACTATAAAAACTAAAACAACTGAAACAACTGAAACAACTTGAACAACTTAGACACCTAAAACAACTAAAACAACTTAAACAACTAAACAACTATAACAACTATAACATCTAGAACTACTACAACAACTATAACAACTAAAACAACTAAAACAACTATAACAACTAAAACAACTAAAACAATTACAACAACTAAAACATCTAAAACAACTAGAACAACTAAAACAACTAAAACAACTAAAACAACTGAACAACTGAAACAACTGAAACAACTAAAGAAGTAGAACAACTATAACAACTAAAACAATTAAAACAACTAAAACAACTGTAACAGCTAAAACAACTAGAACAACTAGAACATCTAAAACAACTATAACACCTGAAACAACTGAAACACCTAAAACAACTATAACAACTATAACACCTATAACACCTAGAAACACCTGAAAAACCTAGAACACCCATAACACATAAACACCTAAACACCTATAACACCTAAAACACATAGAACACCTAAAACAACTAGAACACCTAGAAAAAACACAAAACACTTAGAACAAATAGAACACCTAAAACAACTACAACAACTAAAACATCTATAACAACTAAAACAACTAAAACAACTAAAACAACTAAAACAACTGAACAACTGAAACACCTAAACAACAAGAAACAACTAAAACAACGAAAACAACTAAAACAACTAAACAACTAAACAACATTAACAACTAAACAACTAAAACAACATAAACAACAGTAACAACTACAACAACTAAAACAACTAGAACAACTAAACAACTAAAACAACTAAACAACTAAAACAACTAAAACAACTATATGAAGTGAAACAACTGAAAAAATTAAAACAGCTAAAACAACTGAACAACTTGAACAACTAAAACAACTACAAAAACTAAAACAAGTAAAAGAACTAAAACAACTAAAACAACTAAACAACTAAATAACTAAAACAACTGAAACAACTAAAACAACTAAAACAACTAAAACAACTAAAACAACTAAAACAATCTAAACAACTAAAACAACTAGAACAACTAAAACAACTATAACAACTATTACAATTAAACAACTTGAACAAATAAAACAACTCGAACATCTATAACACCTTAAACAACTCAAACACTTAAATCAACTAAGACACATACAACAACTAAAACACTTTAAACAACTAGAACACCTCGAACAACTACAACACCTATAACAACTAAAACAACTCTAACAACTAAAACAACTATAACAACTAAAACAACTAAAACACCTATAACAACTAAACACCTACGACAACTAAATCACCTAAAAAACAACTAAAACACCTCGAACACATATAACACCAAAAAAACACCTAAAAACGCCTATAACACCTACAACACCATAAAACAACTGAAACACCTATAACAACTATAACAACTGAAACAACTAAAACAACTAGAACAACTAAAACAACTAAAACAACTATAACAACTAAATTACCTAAAACAACTAGAACACCTAAAACAACTATAACACCTGGAATAACTGAAACACCTTTAAAAACTGAATCAACTAAAACAATTAAAACAACCAAACCAAGTAGAACACCTATAACACCTCAAACACCTAAAACACCTAAAACACATATAACACACCTACACCTAGAACACCTAAAACACCTACAACACCTAAAACAACTAAAACGACTATAACACCTATAACAACTAGAACACCTGAAACAACTAGAACACCTAAAACAACTATAACACCTAAAACAACTAGAACACCTACAACACCTAAAACATCTAAACAACTAAAACTCCTAAAACAGCTTGAGCAACTAAATCAACTAAACAACTACAACAACTAAAACAACTAAAACAACTATAACACCTAAAACAACTACAACAATTAAACAACTGAAACAACTTAAACAACCAGAACAACTGAAACAACTAAACAACTAAAACAACTAGAACAACTAAAACTACTAAAACAACTAAAACAACTAGAACAACTAGAACAACTAAAACAACTATAACAACTAAAACAACTAAAACAACTAAACACCTA
>SDVV010018038.1:0-13853 GCA_016164225.1 Gammarus roeselii
TATTACAGGGTGTCAGAGTTGGGGCTTTGGCCACTCTGAGGGTGCGAGGAAGTGAAGTAGGCTGGAAAGAGAGTAACATATTACAGGGTGTCAGAGTTGGGGCCTTGGCCACTCTGAGGGTGCAAGGAAGTGACGTAGGCTGGCAGGAGAGCAACATATTACAGGGTGTCAGAGTTGGGGCTTTGGCCACTCTGAGGGTGCGAGGAAGTGAAGTAGGCTGGAAAGAGAGTAACATATTACAGGGTGTCAGAGTTGGGGCCTTGGCCACTCTGAGGGTGCAAGGAAGTGAAGTAGGCTGGCAGGAGAGTAGAACTGGGCCAGTGCTTGGACGAGGGACTAGACCCGGTCATAATCAGGGCTACATTATTCACACTCTCGTTGGTGCATGTGGGCTGATAATCATCATTTGTTCCGGTGATCTGTATCAGTGTGACTCTATTTGGCGATGGTTAGAGGAATTTTTGAGACATCCTATAGGTGCTGGTGAGGTAGGTTCTTGCAACATTTCCTTTACAAGCACCTCGGTAGATATCTCGAGTATCTGGGTATTGATGTCCCATAACATAATGAAAATAGTGTGACTGAAATCATGCACAGCAAGGAACAGAGTTGGTCAAGTTTACCCTCTCCCTGCACACCAGTCATTTCTACTCGCTCGAGAAAATTAGAATTCGACGACATTTGACTTGGATAATAGTTTGACGTGAATTAGTGAGTGGATCACGTGAGCCATTTTATTATAAATACACAACGCGAGGCTAGAAATACCGACATCGAATTGGTGAATAAGCGTTTTCTTTTGACGTAATGTGGAGTTTATTTGCAGTCAAGAGTTGTCGAGTACTGCAACCAACTGCCAAGCATTGTTGGCCCAAGCTGAACATCAAAAATGGCCAGGTCAGGGTTTTCAAACATGCCGTCATCGATGCTTTATGCTTATACAGCACCAACGCCGTGAACTGGCGACTCTACCTTGAGGTGTCGACTTCGTAGGACAAATCACTGCTACTCATTAAAAAAAAATCCCATAAAATAGTGAGTACAAATTGTGAGTTAATTTTTACCTCGTCCAAAGATAACTCAGTTCACGACAGATACAGTTTTTTCTGACGTGGGATGATTTCCTTGCAAGAACACAGTCGTCCAATCTTCTCGTCAAAATCGACAATCCTCGGCGCCGGCACGGAATTGAGGGAAGTAACCTTAATACACAACCCTACCCAAAATTCAACAACTGATCACACAGGGGAAAATAATCTCCAAACATTTGGTTCTCATTCAGCTGTATTAAAATTCAAACGCGGAGCAAAGAGCAACATTTGGTTAATGAATAAAACATAATTAAACTTCTCTATCGACCACATATAACACTTCAAACTCTCCGGTCTACCCTGAAGATTGAGCGGCCTAGTAACAGTACCAAGCCTGTTCCTCAACAAAACTCACCCCCTACTCGCAACCTCCCTCATCTGCTCGGCAACTCTTCCAGCCGTTCCTTGATTTAGCCTCCACTTGTTCAATGCGACCCTGCCAACAAAGGAAGGTGCCTTTATCAAATACGGAAGTACGTGGCGCGGAGAGTGAGCTAAGATATGCGCCAGTAAATCACTCAGGAAATGAGGGAGGGTTTGGAGAGAAGAACTAACATTAGGATTGAATTCATGGATTCTTTAATTTGTTCCAACAGTTCGTGAAAGCAAATAATCTCGTTTCAAATTGTCATTCAATCTATCTCAAATAACAATTTTCAAAGTCATAATAATACGATTTATAAATTTCCCAACTTCGATTTTTGGCAAAAAAAATTACTTCTGACAAACATTTAAAGAGCTTCTAATAGCCGTGTCATGTGTAAAAAAATGCAGCAATCCCTGAATCGAAAGCAATCCCTGACTAAGACCTCACTATTTAACATCTATATATTGCCAACTAAATTTATATGACAACGGACACTGGGCGGCGTAGTTGGAGAAAAGTAACTCCCTTGTAAATATCCCAAAATGTGTTGATGTGGCGATGCTTCTCTTTAGGTGCCTAGAATGAAGCCAATACCCCAATTACTCACTACAGGCAAACATAAGTTCTTGAACGCTATTCAGCTAGATTTAGGGTGGTAACTGTCTTTTTAAGGTATATCACAGGTGTGAACCTTGTAGCAGGTATAGATCACAGAAGCGCCGTACATGATATGCATGGCATCAATGTATCTAATGTACATCGGTCCTTTGAGTAACCTACGATCCAGGAATCGTTTTACTTAATTTACCGATGAAAGAAACAGCAGGATGTTCGACAGTTGTTTTATAGGCCATTCATGCTGCCTATAAAACATCTTTAGAACAATTCTTACGTTCACCTATGAATATAGAGACATATTTTCCACATAGTAACTGGTTTGAAGGATATGTGTACACTGACGATTTTTCAAGGGTAGTTTGCCGAACACGAGCATCTAAACAGTAGGTCGTTGTGGGGTATATCAGTTTTATGCCTTTAATACAGAAGTCACATAATGGCCTGTATTGACTCTGGTATCTGAAGTTATAATGCACCCAAAGTGTAAACCACAGTACGTACGAGTATATTACGGATAGCAGGTAGTGATATACATGTTAACCTTATGGTTCATTGCGTATTTATTTTGTATATATTATGTATTCATTTTAATAAAGTTTCAACTGGCTTCTTCATTTTTGTATGAATAATGTTCATTGTTTAAAATGTCCGTCTATCGATTTAAATAAATTGTACACAAATTACATGGAACCCAACCGAAAGCAAAAAATTAAGAATTTGAGATGAACTAATTTTGGAAGATGCCATCTTTAGGTGTCGCCTCTCAACAGCAATTTACCAGCTTGCTCCTATAAGAGCCAACACGGAACTATTAATCCAACAGGATTGATAGTTTGAATCTCTCGTCTTATTTTCTTCTTCAAATCTTAGAACGTCACCGGCTTATTGATCTACAATTTTTCATTTAGATATTCGGGGAGAATATAGTCTGGAGCAGTAAAGTCCGGTGATCCTGGTGGCCAGGTGAGTGCAGTTCGATGAGAGATGATGTTATTGCCAAACATTTCATGCAGTGCCTCCATGGTTTTATCAACTCTGTTGCCACCAAGATCCCCGAACCTAGCTGCTTCACACTATTTTCTTTCAAAATATGTTAAGAAAATAGCCTACATCGATAAGCCGGAAACTTTAAAGGTTTGAAGGATATCCATCAGACGGAAGATTTGAAGAAAATCCATCAGACGAAAGATTTGTGCTATTAATCCTACGACGATACGCTCCTTGACACACAATGCTCCTGTAAGCGGTTGATCGTGCATTGCCGTTGAAGGGCGATACCTAGGAGATGTCATTTTCCACAGTTAGTTCATCTCTATCTCCTATTTTTTAGCTTTCGATTGGATTCAATTGAATTTGTTTACGATTTTATTCAAAGCGGTTTATTGGTCTTTTAAACAAATAACTTATTTATGAACAGCCCCATCCATACTGCCGTGTTGCCAGCTGTTATTCACTCGATAGTTCCATCGAAATTATGATAACCTGTATTTGAACAGGTGATAACATCAAGTATATTTTACCGCCGGCACCGCTGGCTTGTTTGTACTGTTTTGTTGACAAGTGTAATACTCGCGTAAGTAACAACAACTAATACTGTTTGTTAGATAGTTAGTTTAGTTATATCTAGTAATACTGTGTGGTTGACAAGTTTAATACCCTCTTTTGTTACAATTTATAATACTGTTTGTTAGTGTGTTAGTTAGTTACAGATAGTAATACTGTTTTGTTGTCACGTGTAATGCTCTCGTTAGTTACAGCTAATCGCACTGTTTGTTAGTTAGTTAGTCAGTTACAGCTAGTGATACTGTTTGGTGACAGGTTTAATACTCTCGTTAGTGACAGCTAATAATCCAGTTTGTTAGTTAGTAAGTTAGTTAGTTACAACTAGAAATGCTGTTTTGGTGACATGTGTAATACTATCGTTAGTTACAGCTAATAATACTGTTAGCTTGTTAGTTAGTTAGTTACAGCTAGTAAAATTGTTTTGAAGACAAGTCTATTACTCTCGTTAGTTACAGCTAATAACACTGTGCGTTATTTAGTAAGTTAGTTACAGCTAGTAATACTGTTTTGCTGACAAGTGTAATACTCTCGTTAGTTACTGCTAATAATACTGTTTGTTAGTTAGTTAGTTACAGGTAGTAAAACTGTTTTGGTGACAATTGTAATACTCTCGTTAGTTACAGCTATTAACAATGTTTGTTAGTTAGTTAGTCAGTTAGTTAGTTAGTAAGTTAGTTAAAGCTAGTGATACTGTTTTGGTGACAAGTGTAATACTCTTGTTAGTTACAACAAATAACAATGTTTGTTTGCTATTTGGTTGGTTACAGCTAGTAACAGCTAATAATACACAATATACATATCATGTACCAAGTCGTTGTCAGAGTCATCTGTTCTGAAGGCATCATTTACTACTTAAACATACTAAATATTTACTAACAAGTAATGGTAGTGAACTGCATTTACATTAACATACGACCAATCAATGGATACTGTTGAAGGATACTCTCTATTGCCCATTGGAATACTAAAATGATGTATTGATTTCATTGGAAATATTTAAAATAAGTTCAGTCAACTGTCATTTAGGAAATGATGACACTATACTGCTTACATCGTCCTCTAATAAAGGAACTGAGACTGTTTACAGTGGTCTTTAATAAAGAAACTGAGCCTGTTTACACCGTCCTTTAATAAAGAAACTGAGACTGTTTACACCGTCCTTTAATAAAAAAACTGAGACTGTTCACACCGTCCTTTAATAAAGAAACTGAAACTGTTTACACCGTCCTTTAATAAAGAAACTGAGACTGTTTACAGTGATATTTGATAAAGAAACTGAGACTGTTTACAATAATCTTTAATAAAAAACTGAGACTGTTTACAGTGATCTTTAATAAAAAACTGAGAGTGTTTACAGTGATCTTTTATAAAAAAACTGAGACTGTTTACACCGTCCTTTAATAAAGAAACTGAAACTGTTTACACCGTCCTTTAATAAAGAAACTGAGACTGTTTACAGTGATATTTGATAAAGAAACTGAGACTGTTTACAATAATCTTTAATAAAAAACTGAGACTGTTTACAGTGATCTTTAATAAAAAACTGAGAGTGTTTACAGTGATCTTTTATAAAAAAACTGAGACTGTTTACACCGTCCTTTAATAAAGAAACTGAAACTGTTTACACCGTCCTTTAATAAAGAAACTGAGACTGTTTACAGTGATATTTGATAAAGAAACTGAGACTGTTTACAATAATCTTTAATAAAAAACTGAGACTGTTTACAGTGATCTTTAATAAAAAACTGAGAGTGTTTACAGTGATCTTTTATAAAAAAACTGAGACTGTTTACACCGTCCTTTAATAAAGAAACTGAAACTGTTTACACCGTCCTTTAATAAAGAAACTGAGACTGTTCACAGTGATATTTGATAAAGAAACTGAGACTGTTTACAATAATCTTTAATAAAAAACTGAGACTGTTTACAGTGATCTTTAATAAAGAAACGGAGTAGAAAATGTCCATTGTGAGATTGTATACAACATTCCCTCCTGAAATGTTCGCCCCACGAATCACAAATTTGGATACAAACTTCCATGTTAACAGTACAGGTTACTTGTGCCAACATAGAACGTTTCAATGCCCCATCAAAATAGGGCAGTTAATTGAATAGGGTCCTATTTGTACTGGAAAGCAGGCAATGTGAGTATATGAGACTAAAACACACATAAATTTAATGATACTGATACCTGACAAATAGTTGACGTGGTACAAACATGGAGAAGGTAAATTCATCTTCAAGAATCTGGTTACTCTCATCATCTATAAAATTTCAACTTTTTTCACTTCTAATCCCCTTCAGCAACAGAGCAAAAACAACAAAACGCTAACCTTCTCAACATCACAAACAGCAGCAAAGACGATAACAAGTCACACGGCAACAGACATCACAAACAGCAGCTAAAACGGCAACAAGTCACACTGCAACAGATATCACAAACAGCAGCTAAAACGGCAACAAGGGCCAACGGCAGCAGAATTGCCATTGTAAACAAGGAAAGACTTCAACATGAGTCTTCTGCGCAACAACCCACCATTCAATATCAGAACTCCAATTACCAACGACAGCAGGCAAATACAGCACAAGTGTACCACTTTGAACAGACATCTGCAGTCGCCGGCGGACAGGCAAATACAGCACAAGTGTACCACTTTGAGCAGACATCTGCAGTCGCCGGCGGACAGGCAAATACAGCACAAGTGTACCACTTTGAACAGACATCTGCAGTCGCCGGCGGACAGGCAAATACAGCACAAGTGTACCACTTTGAGCAGACATCTGCAGTCGCCGGCGGACAGGCAAATACAGCACAAGTGTACCACTTTGAACAGACATCTGCAGTCGCCGGCGGACAGGCAAATACAGCACAAGTGTACCACTTTGAGCAGACATCTGCAGTCGCCGGCGGACAGGCAAATACAGCACAAGTGTACCACTTTGAACAGACATCTGCAGTCGCCGGCGGACAGGCAAATACAGCACAAGTGTACCACTTTGAGCAGACATCTGCAGTCGCCGGCGGACAGGCAAATACAGCACAAGTGTACCACTTTGAACAGACATCTGCAGTCGCCGGCGGACAGGCAAATACAGCACAAGTGTACCACTTTGAGCAGACATCTGCAGTCGCCGGCGGACAGGCAAAGTAACATCAATTGCGCCTCCACACTTACTGGGTCGTCGCATCAGCTGACGAGCAGAGGCCCCTTTTCCAATGGAAAATGATCCAGCGAAGTATATATGCCACTCCGAGAGCGGGCCGCAACCAGTTAAATCACCGTCAACAGTCAACAGTGGAAATGAGGAATTGAGTGTCAACAGCCTCTCTGGGCTAGTCAACAGTCAACAGTCAACAGTGGAAATGAGGACTACCCTAGCCCGGATGATCAGCGAGGATGGTTGTTATGAGTCAATCGAGAAACACAGACTCGGTGCGCGTATCAGTATCAGAAAACCAGACTCTTCCAGTCCAGAGCGACTGCGCTCTAACTGCTCTTACTATTAGTAGGAACTGTAGTGATGTTCATCTAGCCTTATATTATTTGGGGAAGCTCTCAAGTATTGCATTTATTATTCTCAAATCTCGAACATCATTCTTCCTACCAATCCTTTGCATTAAATTTCTTACTTGATTTGTTGTAATCGCAAAAAAATGCGCACGATTCGGCATCAACGTTTTATCGTGCTCTAATATGACGGTAGAAAACATCATCAACAACTATCCCCTAACAGATATTGGTACTTAAGTAAGTGCCATCAAATGTTTTACATTTCTACGCGTTTTACAAACGAACTATATACAAAAATCAGACATCAGTTGCCCAAACCTGTAAATGGAGGAGCAGTTAACGACGTTGACTTCTTGGATGGTGCTATGCACGATATTGAATCTAGAGTCCATCTCTGTTCAACTTCATTAAGAAATGTTGCAAGCTTGAAAAATAACTTTCCTAGTCTAAAAAATCAATATAACTGACCTTTGGCACCTACTGAGGAAGAAAATCGTTTTAACATTTAGTCAATGAATTACAGGACTCCTTAATATTTATTCGACTGCAGTGCCAGCCTCTGGTGCTGCATGTCGCGAGTTCGAGCCTCGGTATGGACACGGCGGTCTTGTGGTGGCACCTCCTCCCTCTGCGTCTGCCTAACTTAGCCACCCTCCTAAATAGGGGGAAACGGCTGTATGTCAATATGTTCATATATAATAATATTTATTGTATTGGAATCAGTACACCAGCAATAACATGGATAATAAGGTTAGCGCTTGTTCTTGTATAACAAACATGCTGAGTATCATCCCAATATCTCAACTTTATTCCCCCAGGCCAGGAATTGAGACAGTATTTGTGGACCTTTAGTGTGATAGCGAGATTAAAACAATTGGTATGATTTCTAGTCGAGCTTCAGTAACATCATTTTTTTCCTGTAGTTGAATGAAAATAAGTAACATTCCATGACATTGATGTAGCTTATGAATAAAATTATATTATGTGTGATTCTACCGGGAAAATGGGTCAATGTCATAGATCGAGTTCACTTGCTAATAATGTCAATAATTCCCTTCCGCAAGGTCTGTACCCATTAATTACTAAACTAACGCGCACAACTGCTTGATGCACGGCTTTAAATGATAACACTTTACAAACATTGTCAATTGTATAACTGGTGCAGCTGTGATCATAGTTTCAGATGTCTCAGACAAAGGAAGCTAGGATGCAGCTTTTCAATCTCAAAGTTACCTAATTCTCCTAACTGTACCGTGGAGAGATTTCTGTCGACATAAAATGTGAACGCTGACTTCTGTCGATATAAAATGAGAACGCTGACTTCTGTCGATATAAAATGAGAACGCTGACTTCTGTCGATATAAAATGAGAACGCTGACTTCTGTCGATATAAAATGAGAACGCTGACTCCTGTCGATATGAAATGAGAACGCTGACTTCTGTCGAGATAAAATGAGAACGCTGACTTCTGTCGATATAAAATGAGAACGCTGACTTCTGTCGATATAAAATGAGAACGCTGACTTCTGTCGATATAAAATGAGAACTCTGACTTTTGTCGATATAAAATGAGAACGCTGACTTTTGTCGATATAAAATGAGAACGCTGACTTCTGTCGATATAAAATGAGAACGCTGACTTATGTCGATATAAAATTAGAACGCTGACTTCTGTCGATATGAAATGAGAACGCTGACTTCTGTCGATATAAAATGAGAACGCTGACTTCGGTCGATATAAAATGAGAACGCTGACTTCTGTCGACATAAAATGGGAACGCTGACTTCTGTCGATATAAAATGAGAACGCTGACTTCTTTCGATATAAAATGAGAACGCTGACTTCTGTCGATATAAAATGAGAACGCTGACTTCTGTCGATATAAAATGAGAACGCTGACTTCTGTCGATATAAAATGAGAACGCTGACTTTTGTCGATATAAAATTAGAACGCTGACTTCTGTCGATATGAAATGAGAACGCTGACTTCTGTCAATGTAAAATGAGAATGCTCACTTCTGTCGATATAAAATGAGAACGCTGACTTCTGTCGATATAAAATGAGAACGCTGACTTCTGTCGATATGAAATGAGAACGCTGACTGTGTCGATCGCGCTTGACGTCCGCAAGCAGAGGATTGGCTGACAACGCATTGGATCGCATTAAAGTACTATTTCGTAACTTGGCTCACAGCCTCATGACCCGATTAATGGCTTCGATCAACAAAATCCTCATTGCAATCTGCACTGGCGGTGGAGAGAAATACGGTACAGTTAAGAATTAAGATGAAATGTGTGTCCCTTACACCGACGGATTAAACTGTAATTTCTAATGCGTTTTCTGCTATGACTCATCTGCTTTACACTGACGGATTAAACTGTAATTTCGTATGCGTTTTCTGCTATGACTCATCTGCCTTACACTGACGGATAAAACTGTAATTTATAATGCGTTTTCTTCTATGATTCATCTTGCTTACACTGACGTATTAAACTGTAATTTCCAATGCGTTTTCTGCTATGACTCATCTGCCTTACACTGACGGATTAAACTGTTATTTCTAAGGCGTTTTCTGCTATGACTCATCTGCCTTACACTGACGGATTAAACTGTAATTTCTAATGCGTTTTCTGCTATGACTCATCTGCCTTACACTGACGGATTAAGCTGTAATTTCTAATGCGTTTTCTGCTATGACTTAGCTGCCTTACACTGACGGATAATAGACATTTATTGTAGAGTAGTTTAGTGTATCAATATACAATAACAATAATATAAAAAATATTGGTATTAATACTATTATATTCATTATCATCATTTTATACGTTATTATCAACATTATAATTACTGGTATTATCAAATAATAGTTGATATTATGATAATAATTGTGATTATTATTGTTATTAGTGTTTTTATAATTACTACTACCATTAAATTATTATTATTATCAGCATCTAATAATGGTAATAATAACGACTGTTGCTATTCATATCATTACTCTACTAATAATTTTATGTATTTCGATTATTGGACAATCTTCAAAAAGATGCCGAATTCCCACGAAAACATGATCCGACGGAATTCAAAATTCATAGTCAGCTCAATGACGCTGATACACAATTGCATATTGTACTACAAACAATGTTTTGAATCAGTTTCTCACTTTGTATTTAATAACCAAAACTTGCCAACATAATATGGTTTTCAGACTTTCACGAAATATTGTGTATGCATTATTTAAATTCAGTGGAGATGTTACCCAAGTGTTGGGTTTCAGTTAAGTGGAAGGAATGTTTTCAACCTGAAACAAGGAGGTACTTTTCAGGGTGGAATCAAATGGAATTTCATTATCGGGCCAGGCAAAATGCCATTGGAAGCAAAGGTCAACCAGCACTCGTAGTGTGAGGATCTGAACGAGTTCATCACGCCTCGGCTGAATGACCAAGTCAATGTCACATGGATAAAGTGTCAGCATATCAAAAAATGGCCGAAATATTCCGGGTGTAACGATGACCGAAATAAAAATGGTCTTGCCTCGGCATTGTCATATTCCTATACCAGTGTAATGTCTACATCCGTAAAGAAGGAGGTTTCCGGTTCGTTACGTGCGCTAAAAAATAGTTCTTCTTGGATTAGGCATGCGCAGACAAGAAGGTAACTTCGCTCGTTTGGTATGAGCCCACAATGTAATTCTCCACAAGAGAACCAGCCTGTAGCAAACAACCTAATCTAAAGTGAATGAATGTTATTCGGACGCATAAAACAATGTAGAAAAACGCTTAGGATTGACAATAACAACTCCAATGCCCTGTCAGTTGATGGAAGCGTTTAATATCCAGCGTACACATGTGTGTGCATGATATGTATACGTGATATGTCAGGAGCGGCAGGAGAGGAGTAGAAGTCCGGCCAGTTTATGAGCGACCTCAACCCCGGCCAGTTGACAGAACGTGCTCGCCTCCCTCGCACCCAGCTTAAATCCCACATTTTCTCAACATGTTTATACTGTGAATAATACAATATTAATTAATCAGTCGTAGTTTGCTTAGAAGTCCGCTGCCTACACTGTTGTATGATATAACAAGCATCTTGGGCTCCATTGAGATACCGTCTTTGTTCAGTCATTAAAGGAAAAAAAAGAGGATGGTGGGCAATTTGCGAGTGTGTACGACATCTGGAATTGCGAGCAATCAAGGTGGATGCAGCACTAGGGCATTGTCTTCTTCGTCTAGTGATCGTCTTGTGGAGGTAATTGCAGTGATCGTCTTGTGGAGGTAATTGCAGTGATCGTCTTGTGGAGGTAATTGCAGTGATCGTCTTGTGGAGGTAATTGCAGTGATCGTCTTGTGGAGGTAATTGCAGTGATCGTCTTGTGGAGGTAATTGCAAACTATGAATCTCATGTTCATCTCAAGTATCTTCGGAACTAGCCTTTTTTAATATTGAGTTCGAAGGCCAAATTTTCCTTTCGGCTGTTGCCACTAGGCCACCCCAATTCGTTTACCAACCCTGCCACCTCTTTTACTGTCGCTGCTGGCTTTAAACGCTGTCCCGCTCAATCTCGTCCACCAACCGTGCTACCTCTTTCGCTGTCGCTGCTGGCTTTAGCCGCTGTCCTGTTCAATCTCGTCCACCAACCGTGCTACCTCATCCACTGTCGCGTCTGGCTTTAGCCGCTGTCCTGTTCAATCTCGTCCACCAACCGTGCCACCTCATCCCTGTCGCTGCTGGCTTTAGCCGCTGTCCCGCTCAATCTCGTCCACCAACCGTGCCACCTCATCCACTGTCGCTGCTATTTCCCGCCCTCTTGAAGCTATCGAGCAGGCCACGTACAGCGGAATTATTGCCAATTGTATCCTGGAAATGGCCAATGAAACTGTCGCGAGCGCCACTCTACTTCGCTCTGCCGACGGCAGAAAAAAAAAAGTTAAAAAGAATCCCGCATCGTGATCAATAACGAAATAATGGGATATGGAAGAAAAATCGATTTCCTGTCTCATTTTTCTTTATTCTCGAATTTCATAGAATATCGACTTAGGAGGATTATAATATTTTAAATTAAACATATCTAATATTAGAGCAACAGGATTTACGTGTTGTTTCTCAACGTCGCTACTTATTGAGAATCGTCTTGGAAAAACTTAACTGTTCTGTTGTGTTCCTTGGGTAAAAATAATTAACGTCACAAGAAGGAAAGCCAGTTCGTTTCAATTAACATTCATCTACACCCGCATACAAGTAAAACTTTACCTAACTGAGCGGACAACTAAGATGTCTGTCGACGATTTTGACAGCAGTTGATTAGTATAAAAAAACTCACTAATAATAAATGGATGTTACATTTCAGTCTAACTTCCAGCCTATCAATAACTACCATTTGCAGAAAGGTTTCGTAACGTTTTCTTACCTGGTTTTGTTAATTTGAAAGTATGACGGAAAATATTCGATGTTCTCCTCACAAGAACCCATTATAGTTTAATTTTTTAGTTCGGCTGTATCAACGAATGAAAATCGAGTGTTCTTCGTAATAACATTATTTATTTTTTGATCTCGATGCATAATTAATTTTACAATTTTTTCCTTCAATCATATTTCTGAAGAGCGAACTGCTAGGAATGTATGTTTGTACTGCGACGCACAAAACGCAATGTCAACAATGATAAATTCTCTTAGCTTGAGTCGTTCCCCTACCAATCTGGATCAGCCAGTGCCCTATGCTGGAACCCAGTATCACTAAGCGCTAGCGGTGCACTATGATGGAACCCAGTATCACTAAACGCTAGCGGTGCACTATGCTGGAACCCAGTATCACTAAGCGCTAGCGGTGCACTATGCTGGAACCCAGTATCACTAAGCGCTAGCGGTGCACTATGATGGAACCCAGTATCACTAAGCGCTAGCGGTGCACTATGCTAGAACCCAGTATCACTAAGCGCTAGCGGTGCACTATGATGGAACCCAGTATCACTAAGCACTAGCGGTGCACTATGATGGAACCCAGTATCACTAAACGCTAGCGGTGCACTATGATGGAACCCAGTATCACTAAGCACTAGTGGTGCACTATGATGGAACCCAGTATCACTAAACGCTAGCGGTGCATTATGCTGGAACCCAGTATCACTAAGCGCTAGCGGTGCACTATGCTGGAACCCAGTATCACTAAACGCTAACGATGCAATTGAAGAGGTAGTGTCTGATGAATACTCAACAGCTGTAAGCAGTAAGCTCATGTTTGATGTTGCAGTACCAATTAAACACCGTCAAAACTCAGTTGGTGTAAACGTTGATCCTCAAACTCAGTTGGAGTAAACGTTGATCCTCAAACTCAGTTGGTGTAAACGTTGATCCTCAAACTCAGTTGGTGTAAACGTTGATCCTCAAACTCAGTTGGTGTGAACGTTGATCCTCAAACTCAGTTGGAGTAAACGTTGATCCTCAAACTCAGTTGGAGTAAACGTTGATCCTCAAACTCAGTTGGTGTGAACGTTGATCCTCAAACTCAGTTGGAGTAAACGTTGATCCTCAAACTCAGTTGGTGTGAACGTTGATCCTCAAACTCAGTTGGTGTGAACGTTGATCCTCAAACTCAGTTGGTGTGAACGTTGATCCTCAAACTCAGTTGGTGTGAACGTTGATCCTCAAACTCAGTTGGTGTAAACGTTGATCCTCAAACTCAGTTGGTGTAAACGTTGATCCTC
>SDVV010018039.1:0-13853 GCA_016164225.1 Gammarus roeselii
AGTGATGTTTATTTTGAGTGTTTCCGTGCTAGTAGGGAAATATTTATTTCATGTTAGGTGCCAGTCATGGCCCCCTGTCAGTATTAGTTCTCACATGGTCATACATGTTGGTTGGTGAGTGCCACTACTTCCCCCCAACTGATCCGAGCGGGAAACACGTTTCATCTGTTTTTTGCGTGGTAGGTTATGGTATGCTGTGATTATGTTGGTGATACCGAGTGTTACAATGTGTCCCAGAACGCATTTATCTCATCCTCCTTCTCTTCAATTCTCAATAATTTATTTATGTGAAAAGATGTTGGCCTTTTATCCAGGGACGTCTGAATGATTGCATTGACATCTGGAGTTATCGTTGTCTTATTTACCGACAAACTTTTGACCAGATCCTGTACGTGAATACGGATTCGGACTTTGGGATCGCTAACAAAACCATTCGATTCAAATATTAGTGCTGAGTTGGTTTTAAGATAGTGAAGCAAGCCTGGGGATAGTATCTTAGCAACGGGCGGTAATGAGGCCGTATATATTACTGCATCATCATCGTCATTATGCGGGTCCTTTTGTTTGAGCGGTTCCGGTGTGGATTCAGGTGATGTATTGTATTCAAATCTAGCATCTCGTCCACACGCCTACTCAATCTTTGACATTCATACATTCTGCTATGTTCTGCTATTTCTGGCCCTGTTGTGACAGATATGAGTGTAGCGCTACCGCCCCATATGATTTTTTGTATACTCATCCATCTTGGACTTTGGAACTAAGTAATAAACTGATTCGTCCATGGATTATTTTTTGTCAAAAAACTGACTGCCGTGGGTAAGAGCAATTTTAACAGAAGCCGCTCCCGCACGGCTGATAATATTTTCCTTTTGGCCTCGGACGATTTACTCTCGGACGATTTACAGCCTAATTGTTTTATTATTGAGTTGAATGTATTTACCCGTGACTTGGTTAGTTTATCACAGACTAATTTTCCGTTCTCTATATATCTAAATATTTCGCAGATGATTTAAACTTCCTTATCACTTAGATGTGGGACAAGTTGACTATGTTCGATGATTTTAGTTGATTTATTTTATTATAAAAATTCAATTTACGTTTCAAAGTACGTTTATCACACATCACGACACGATGTTTCCTTCATTAATCCACGTCGGTTTGCTGTCTGGATAATTCGTGTATATAACGTAGATTTGCTTTCTTCCCCGTTTAATTCGGGTCTTCAGTAGCTTGATGGCATAAATATCAGGTTTGTCACACTGAACTAGTTCCTGCCTATAGGCAAAACCTTTGATGGGTTCAGCAGTATTGAGTGGTGTTATTTCATAATTCGGAGGGTAATGTTTTTGGATAACACGCGGAATACGAAACACTATCTTTGTGAACTTTGGTTCGTCTCCTCGCCTAATTGTCTTGAGACTGGGATCACTGCACTGTAAGCGTACGTACGCTCCCACCTTTAGTTGTATACTGGGCACTTCAATTCTATGAACGTCGTATTTTATACATTTCCGTTAGCAAAGCCCGACTCCACATTCATCATTAATGGTTCCGTCCCATTAATGATGAATGTGGTGTCATATGAATGTCATTACAAGTGCTTGCAAATCATTTATACTGCGTTCAGTCTTTTTTTGCATGCATATATTTTCCCAATTTACGTAATATAGTCCGTAAAACGCGTTCTGCTGGTGATGCTTTGATGATCTTGTTGTATGTATGTATAATGAATGGAAATGTTTTTGCTAGCTAAATATCCTCTAATGTTTCTATTTGTGAATTCGCTCCCCTGATCTGAACAAATCCGAGTTGGTGGCCATACTAATTCACTGAATATTTTGGTCAATGCTGCAATCACATTTTTACATGTAATAGCTTACAAGGGTTGTACACACAGATATCTGCTGTATATATCAATAACAATCAATATATATCTAATGCCGTCATTTTTAGATGCATAATCTTTCATATAGGCAACATCTGCAACGAGAATCAATCCAGGACGCGCAGCTGTGAACATACGTCTACTAAATTTCAAGCGTGCTTGTTCAAATCGTGTGAATGTTTCTGATGATTGTTGAAAAAAATTCAACTTCGCGTCTTGTTGTAGACGGACATGTATTCGTATAGCTTTGATGTAGAGCCTTCAAGCTAGAGAACTACCCAACAGCCTCCGGATTGTAGGAGACACTGCAGATTCTAATTTACTACTAATCTCAAATCGGGCATATGTTTTATTTTATAGTGGCAACACTTGTTCAAATTCATGTCCTACAATTTGTGCTCTAATCAAGAGTTTTGAAGAACTTGGTTGTGTGAAATCAACCATGATATGACCATATGGCGTTTGTTCCACATGTAGCTTGTACAATGAGATGAACGATTCAATCTTATCTTTTGCAAGAAAGGTTTTACCGAAATAACCTAATTGATTGATATCGCGCATGCGCAGAATAAGAAAATATGTGGTATTCAAAGATATTGTACGATGGAATGGATTTGAATGGAAGAGTGATTGGTTTTAATGTATCGCACTGATATTTGCATGACTACCCCGACAAAACACGGATGCAAAAATACGTAAAGACGCTGATTCCATTATGAAGTCATCGTGCACAACAAGTAGTTTACATGTAGTTTTCTTCACTAATGGATCGAATGCGAGTGGTCATGCATGAATTTTTAATTTTTCATGTTTTCTTACAGGAAAGTGCTCTGATCCTGAAACGACAACCTCATCGAAACTATCAATGCAATTATTAATAATTTTTCCCACAAAGACGCTCTTCCCGCTGGATGAGAACCCGCTCACAAACAATCCTGCGGGTTTGTCGAAGAGGTTGATGTCCGCAATCCTAATAGTCTCCATTCTTCCCAACAGGCAATCGGCAACTAACTATTTTTCAACGAACCTTTTATTTATATAAATTTTTCTGACAATCAACTAACTTTTTCAATTATTCTTCTATTTATATATTTTTTTCTTTCTCTTCGCAGATGTATCCCATCAAGGACATGCTAAAGTCAAGGACCCATTCGGCAACACCAGGTAATTTTTACATCTCTAAAGTTTGATGAATCATGCCAATATCTTTGACATTTTCCAATATTGTTCCCGTATGTTTTTTTCCCATCATTTTATTTAACCTATTACCATTTTTCTCAACAGATCATGGTAACAACTCGATCGGGGGTTAACCAGATCAATCCGGAACTTCAGGGATGATAAGGTATGTTAAACGAAAAATGTCGATATATTTTTGGACACTATAACAATTTTCCATGTTATATATTGTTAGATATATTTTTTCTACATACATAAATTTTTCACGTGCAGATCGACGCAGCACCTTTCAGCGTATCAAGGCAGTCCGATGCCCGGTCTTCGCTCAAGCTACCAGCGTCATCCGCTGCCTGTACCTCACTGCCCGCAACCTCGACATCTGTGGCAGAGACCACCATGGCAGAGACAAGCATACGCGCAACAGACTACAGAAACTAACTTTTACAAAGTCAGTCATGATGCATTACAAAGGTTAGTGTATACAAAATATTTTTAGGATTTTTTAAAATTAATTATTACATCTTCCTTATCATCTTTACCATAGGTTCTCTGATACGTTAGAGGTTTGTCTTCCTAGATCATGTGATTGAATACGCCCCAGCATGATTTCCTCTTGACTGAGGAAGCTAGCTATAAAGTCAGGACTTAGTACAATTCTAGACTTTTGCATTTTTGATTTACTGTTTAAGAACACAAGCGATATTTCTTCCGAGTCGCACTCTAATTCCACACTCGACGAGTTCTGTCTTATGAAAACAGTCCCTTGTTCCTTCATTTTCAAAATGTTTATGATAACTTTAAATGTTGGTAGAGTCATTTACACAAAATTGCCAGCTTCAGTGAATGCAAACCTGTGGAGAGTTTGGTTATAGGTCACTGCAAAAGTTCCTGCTTTTATCATCGCTATTTTTTAGTCCTTGTTGATCTATTTTGAAGAAGAGGATGCTTACTCGACGAGAAGGTGATGATGTGTGAGTCCACCACCTCAGCGATGCCGGTTTTATACAACCCACCGATGCAGACAAGCAAACAGGTTACAACATGTATCGTTTACTAATGTATAAAAGGGCGTGTGCTGCAGCTCAGACATTACTAGTGCTTTTGATCTCGTCGACGAAACACCTTCCTCGCAAAACGTAAGTAATTCTAACATGTCTATCTTTTGTTTTTGAAGAAAACTTTGCCATTTATCAATTGTTTCGAGCGTCCGTTATTTGTTAATCTGCATTGTAGTGTTTTTTTTCTGTAGGATGAACCAAAACGATAAGATAATGACAGATGCGTCATTGTTGTAGGATGCAGGGAATGTCCCATGCCCCTAGCGCAAGCAGCGCAATACTCGCAAGCCCTAACGTAAGCGTCGCAATGTCAGCAAGTCCTAGCGCAAGCTCGTAACTCGGTGATGGTCCCTTTTCGTCTTCGGAACAACGCAGAGTTCAGTCAACTGCTCCGGAACTAGCCGGAGTTGAGGGTACTGATGATCCATTCATCACTCAGCCTACTGATGGTTTGGCGATGTCTCCTGTTGACCCGTCTACTAATGATTTATTCGTCGCTCAGTCTACTGTTTCGGAACTAACCGGAGTTTAGTCTCCTGTCGATCCGGAACCAGATTCGGATAATGCTTTGGATGATTCGGGCGAGGGTATATTTCCCCCACCAATCTCTATAGGTATTGTAGACCACCATTTCGTAACATGGACATTCATCCCATTCAGTGAACACGTCAACATATCGTCCATGATAACATTAGAATGCAGGGAACTAGTGAATCACATTGAAATTAAATTAGGAACATTCCAAAGACTCCAATGCACCGCGAGGGTTAAAATGGGGAAAACAATGGAGGATGCATCTGAAGATGACAAGGACTGGATATTAAACACACAGCGATCCAGCTGACAAAAAACAGTGGATTTAAGTGAATTGATTGAATATCTCGGGGTAGATTTACAAAATAAATTAGAAATACAGGAGCATCAAGTTAGTGACTGGAGCATTAATACAGTAACCGCTGTTGAGCTTAAATTCTACAAGACAGGGACTAATGGAACAAAAAGACTGGGTAGTTATGTACATTGGCCCCAAAATTGTCCAGGCAGGCACACTACAGTCAATATCATAACAAAAAAGAATAATTGTGTATTGACAAGCATGATTGCCCATTCCCATTTGCCTGAAAATACATACCTCTCAAATGATAGACGACAGTAGGAGTTGACTTACCTCCCGTACAAAAACGATCATTTTAATTTTCCTAAACATAAATTGAACACACCTGTGGCGTTACAAGATTTACCAAACTTAGAAAGAGATCGTATGGCAACATTAGACTATTTCACCTCACAAAAGAGAAGGAAGGTTATGGGTTGGTCAGTGTATACAGAGGCAGTTTTGAAGCCAGTGAGGAGCGCACCAAACATTTAGTGCAAATCTTAGATGCTAATCATGTCGCTCTCATTCCATGTTTCACTTCATTTATGCGAACATATAGAAGAACGAACTATAGAGACAACCTCCCTTGTCCCTTTTGCATGCAAGGGATGAACCAAAGGGAAAAAGATGGTCACGTAAAATTATGTTCGTCCACTACAGGCTTGCAAACTTAAGTATGCCTGAAGAAGGTGAAATGTACCAATTCTCAGTCATGCATGCAACTGTGAAACCCCCTGTTGTATGTTATTATGACTAAGAATCTGTGCTAGAACCAACCCAAGAGGGGAATCATGTGATCAACATACACAAGTTGTGCATGTACAGTTATACTCAAGTGGATAAAGACGGGAAAATTGTAAAGCACAAAGTAGTCGATTCGACTACAGTTCCTCTTGAGGAGATGGAGACACATCTTGTCATGAATATGTTGCTGGATTAAAAAGAATACATGTCAACATTACCATTGTTCCCTATCCCCGTTCTCACCAAACACGACGTTAAAAAAAATTTGCGTTAGCTAAACGTGTGAATGCTGCGGCGATGCTTTTGAAGAAAATGGTAAAATACGAGTACGCCATCATCATCATAACGTGGAGGGGGTCTTCGGCCCCAATAAAGAAATAATAACAGGAAATTACTTGGCCGCATTATGCCTCAATTGTAACATAAAAATAACGGAGAATCTCAGGTTCTTGCCATGTATTGCTCACAATGCATCGGCCCACGATATGAGGTATATCTTGCGTGGATTTCTCAAATATATATGTTATGCCAGAACAATCAGATAAAATGTTCAGCATCTCTGTCTCCTTGAACGATGCCCCGAGCATGTACGGTGTCAATTTCATTGATTCGTTCTCGTTCTTCAATTCAAGTTTAGACAGTCTTGCCAAAAATCTTAAAGATAGTGGCCATGACCTGCCGCTCCTCAAATCACATCTCACAAGTCTCGGTTACAGTGACAAGGTTCTAGACCTCGCCACTCGAAAACGACATTTCTGCTACGAAGCCATCACATCGGATTGTGTGCTGGACCAAACTGACATCCCATCGCAACAAGCCTTCTACAGTCAACTTCGAGGCAAAGGAATAACGGACTCTGATTAAGCTGAGGTGATCGAAATGTGGGAGGCAGCAAACTGTAAGACGTTGCGTGACTACAAGATCATATACCTGCTCATCGACACGCTGCTGCTAGCCGAAGTCTTCCAAAAGTTTAGGGAGACCATGACACGCGACTACCCTGGACCCCGTCCATTATGTGAGCGTCCCTGGCTTTGCAATGCAAGCCGCCCTCTAAGAAGGAAAGATGAAACTGGCCCTGGTTAATGATATCGATCTCATGAACTTGATTGTCAAAAACACACGAGGCGGATTCGTGACGTTTACAAAAGGTCTTGCCAAGATAAACAATCCCCGATGCAAAGATTACGACCCTACATTACCCGTGTCTTTAGCAGCATTGTGGGGCTTTAACAGTCTTTATGGTGGCTGCTTGAGCGAACCCCTCTTCATTGGCGAAATCCTTGAGCTCACAACGGAAAAAATATCAAGCATTCGACTTCAAAAACACAGACTGTTCTGACGAGTATACGAACATTGTCTGACTCGATGCCCAAGTCAGCGATGAAGTTGCACGAAAAACAGACGTGCTGCCACTCCTGCTACATCACAAAGAGATTACCTTGGAAGAAATTTCGTTCCTCACAAAAAATCTCTCGGCTGGCTTGGAACATGTCAACAACCGAAAACAAGCAGTTCGTAAGCTTGTTGCTAGGCATCTACCTCAAACTGACTACCTCGTGGCCCTGCAACTTCTTCAAGTACTTTTCAGGCAAGGACTGGAAGTCAACAAGGTTCATCAAATTCTTCGGAATAAACAGGAGCCGATTTTCAAAACCTTCATCATGAAAAATGCCCAGAAACGTCAGTATTCTACGAACTCATTTGAAAAGACCCTGTACAAACTGCTCTCAAATAATATATACGGAAAATTGCTCTTTAACCGGCTCAACAGAAGTCTAGAGACGAAGGTCTTGTGCACCCCCAACGAGTTTCGAAAACACGCTGCTAACCCCCACCTGAAAAACTGCTACGTCATCGGCCCCGAAACAGTCATCATGATCCATAAGAAAAAAAATGTCCGAATGGTACATCCACTCCAAGTTGGATTCTACGTGCTTGAAAAAGCAAAAGCAAAGTCTATAGCTTCTTCTATGACACACTGAAGCCACGCTACGGAGACAACGTCTCGCTTATCTACTCGGACAGTGACTCGTTGCTGATCCAGTTCAAAGGCGTGGCTGACATTGAATCGGAAATGCGGCAATCTCCCTTGGGTAATACACTTACTTCTCCAACTACCCTAAAAATCACCCCTTGTCTAGTCTTACGCCACAAAATCGGCTGCTAAAGGTGTCAATTACCAGACACAAGTTAAAATCAAACATGAACAATACAGGGACACCCATAACCAGAAAACATACACACACTTTGAGACTATACACAACATTCGTGCACAAGCACGTCACCTCCAAACTGTACGCACCATTAAAAACTGCCTCAGTAAATTTGAGAACAAGCGCTACTATCTCGACGTTTGAACAACTCTTGCCTATGGCCACCCGGACATTCCCAAAAAATCCAATGAAGATGAAGCTACCGTCACTAAAATGAGGAAACAAAGTGACTTGGCTGAAGATGATGTCGCGACCATCATCGTCACCATCTTTGGCGAATTCACTCGCGATGAAAGTACCTCCATGTCTTCAGGATTTATTCTCTAAATATTCCGTGTATGCAAATAAAATATAAATTTATAAAGTTGTTTGATAGTCCTAGTAATAAGAGTATAAATTGATGTCTAAAAGCGGTTTGATGTCAGTATGACGTAGGACCCAGTGCAGGATGCAGGAACCTGAGGACTTTTTTGTTCATGTCTCATCGCTAGGCAGTAGCCAATTGTATCAAAACAATACGTCATCAAGTTTTACAAACAGTATTTATCCATGGATACAGCTACAGGGAGAGTGGAGCGTAGGACCTTTATAAGTATTCTATAATGACTGGTTAAGATAAAAAAACATGATATACAATACAACATTGTAATCTACATAAACTATTCGAAAGCTGAAAATGAACGAATCGGGCATGAAAAAGCTTTGTTCATTCCTAGCGAGAATATCTCAGGCAATACATTGGAAGATTACATCTCCGAGCTAGAAAACAATATAAGAAAAAGTTTGTCAAGAAAACAAATCGTTAGAGATGAAGGAAAACTGTTTGAATATGATAAGGCTCACGACGCATAGAGTTCAATGTCTTTATTCTACAAAACATGTCGCAAAACAAATATATTGAAGCTATGGCGAATTGATACCTTGTCGGAGATAGATCGGCTGATTTAATGGGTGGAGCGATATGTAAATATAATGTTGGTGAAGGTAGCGTAAGTGAAAAAAATGTCCTTTATGAACGATAATGTACGCTACATAAACGTTTACTCCGATATAATTTCACGCAGTTTTATGAACGACAAGCAAGTCAATATTCTTGATGTTATTCCTAATAATAACGCTTATTCATTTACACGCGCCCATGTCAGATATAAAAAATTACAGCGTAGTCATATTGATTCCCTTTCCATCGATCTACGAGATGATGTTGGCGGTAACATTCCGTTCAGGGATGGTGGATCTAGCCTATGCGTATTGCATTTTAAAAGAAGCTAGAGCCTTATAAATATAACGCTGGATATAAAAAAAGGCTTTTGGTATCAAGCAATCATGAGGGTGGTATATGAATATCCGTCGTACCAACAATACAAAGTTTTATTCGCGAAACGTGACAAAATACGCGGTGGAAGTTTACGTGATATTGACAGATTTACAAGTCCGATATCGTACCAGCGGGGTAGCGTTTTTTTCTCAACCATAGCCAGTCTTGTAAGACGCACATTACCTTTTCTACGAAGAACATTACTGCCTGCGGCTGCCGATATGGTTCGGAACATAGCACACGATTACTTGGAGCAGAAAGATATGCGACAATCAACAAAGAAACATGGGGTTGCTACCCTCAAGAATGTTATAAGGAAAGCCATGATTGGAGGATAGATCACGGGAAAAGTAACGAAAAATCGTAAACGAAGAATAATCACTGAAGAAAGATGGAGTCGTGTCGTCCATTATTTAATTAACAATAAATACCAGTGTTCATGTACCAATAACGTTAGTTTCGGGTAAGGTTCTATACCGACAACATGCTTGTTGGATCATCTCTCAACATGACAGGGCTAGAAGCCCCTACGGAAAATAATGAAATGGGAGTGATTGATGTGTTCCCCTCCATCAACAAGAAATATATAATTGAATCAAGTATCGAATCGAAATTTGAAAGAAACTATCTAAGTACAAACAGTAGTTTGTATGATGGTAGAATTGCCGATTCCTTCATAGAATTTCATATTCCAGGATCGGATAATGAAATGGTTGACTTAAGCTCGTTAACTGCAGAAGTGAAAATCCGTGTTAGAAATGCAGATGGAAGCGCATTGGCCGCCGCTGCAAATGTTACACTCGTTGGCGGATTCTTTCATCGTATGTTCCAAAGTCACTCTCTATTCCGAAATGGTGTTCAGTGTGAAGGAAACAGTTATACAGGAATAATTAATAATCTCAACGCCTATACATCCATGAAGAGCTCCGATCTAAATAATAAAGGGTTGAATATGATGTATAAATCACTGCAAACATCCATTCCAGATACCATCGTGGCGGCGAATTTTACTAATCAAAACGAAAATGAGACCTGGATTCAAGAAAATGTACGTCATGGTATACATATGATGGGACCACAAAACTTTGACGTATTCGGTAGCAATAGTTATCTTTTGGATAATGTCAGCGTAAATATACGTTTGGAGCTGGTAAAACCTAGTAGCGTTCATATAAAACATGACAATGAACAACACATATATTTAGTTGATTCATGCAAATTATGATGTAAAAAAATTGTACCATACCCTACAGCTTTGCTTGCTCTGAATAAAGCGCTCACAAAAAACAATGACATGATTATATACATGTTCGATCAACATATTGTCACAACAATCGTGGTTCCGACCGGTCAAAATTTAATCTCCATTGATTCCCCTTTCAACGGGGTTGTTCCGCATAAATTAGCCCTGTTTCTCTTTGATCAATCGGCACACAACGGAGCATATGATCGCAATCCAAATTACTTCCAGCATAATGATATCACAAACGTTATTGTTCATGTAACGGGAAACTGCGTTACCAACATTAGATCATCGTTCCCCAGAGAGTGTGCACAACCATACCATCAAACCATTTCGCTCTAGGGAAGCGCAACAGCGCTCATCTCATCACAAGATACAATTTCCATGAATGAAGAAGTATATTTGTTATAGATACAAGACCCACCAACTCTGAGGATGTCATTAATCTAGAAACCCGAGCTAACATACGTACATCAGTGAATTGTAAAAATCCACCACTACGAATAAGATCTTGTTCCTGGTAGGTTATACACTCGGTGTCATCCAAATAAATTCGGCAAGGAGGATATTCCCGAACTATCTACTGTAGTCACGGATAATAATCAAATTGACCATATATCCAAGAGCATTCCAACTATGAAACGTGCCTATATAGGGTGTTATGCTGAAAACATAATGCCCATGCAACAAATGAACGGCTACATGATTGTTAACAGCGAAAGCGATCCTAATAAAATGGGTCGTTGGATACTAATAATAAAAAACGGGAACAAACACTATTTTTTGATTCGTTTGTATTTAATCCAAAAATATATGGAGGAAATATAGCTTCGTATTATAGTAGCAAAGCAAAAATACAACTTGTACTACAGAAACTAATCCAAAGTGATCTATCATTGGTCTGTGGAGCTTACTGCATCTACTTTGCCTATTATATATGTCAAAATATATCAGTAAACGATAATCGAGCGGTTCTCCAATAGCGCGTAACGTAGAAATGATATCAAGGTTGAAACATTCATCATGAACGTGTCCGGAAACAACAATCGTGCAAGAGGAATATGTGTAGATTCTTACCCTTTGATACAGGTTGAATATTATTATGTAATTGTAATTATCGATACAAATTGTCTTATAAATGTATGTTTGAAAATACTCCAAAAAACATTCAGAGGACACAGCATTGAAAATGCATGTATTCAATATGACATGTAACGAAGTTGCAATACCCCCTAGCATTGAAATGCTAATACCCTTATGTGAATATATATAACCTGTTAACATGTATAAGCTATTCGTCTGTCCGCTCACTGACTCCCGTCCTACCCCCCACCCCCCGCTCTCCGTTTTTGCGTGAACCGCCGTACGCCTGCTTGAGTCAAAGGTTGCATGCATTGCGCCCTACACCGCAAACAGCCAATTAACCCTTATCTAATTCCTTCACATCCGCGTTTTGTCGTTATACTATCTACTCTTACATCCCCTTAGAAGATAATGCCTAACTTACGAAGATTCGCTATTGATAATCATTGTTCCGAGAACTGATTATCCGAAAAGAATTAGTGACATTTGAAATGGAAGTTCGAGTAGTGCTACAGTTTGCCAGAGTGCATTCAGAGCTCAGTTCAGCCTTGCTACCGGTCCGTGCCAACCGGCGAGATTGACGCTTCTTTCACTGTGCGTTAGAAAGACCAAATTGCTACTAATCGCATTATGAAGCGCGCTCAAGATTGCTGGTAATTTCGCTAGTGAGTTTTAGTGAGAGAGAGCAAAAGTACCGCTATGGCTCTATTACTACTCTCGATGGAGTGGAAAACATCGTATGAATGATAGGGAATGTATTTCTTCTGCGTTTACAGACTTTATCCACTCAGTTTAAGTACTTTCCATTTAGTTCATATTAAGGATTCATGTGCACATCATTTAAATTTAAACTATATTGAAAACCATTTCATGTAATATCTAATCCGTATAACCACTAAACAAAGATTCCCGTGCATTTCGCTTGTGAGGATGACATTATCATGATTATTTATTTACGAAATATTATCACATGTTATCGTACGGTGACTACTCTTTGTCGCTCGTACGGTGACTCCTGTAAGACGCTCGTACGGTAACTACTGTAAGCAGCCCGTACGGTGACTACTGTTTGCCGCTCGTGCGGTGACTAGTGTAAGCCGCTCTTGCAGTGAATACTGTAAGCCGCTCGTACGGTGACTACCGTAAGCCGCTCGTACGGTGACTTCTGTAACGAGCTCGTACGGTGACTACTGTGAGCCGCTCGTACGGCGACTACTGTAAGCCGCTCGTATGGTGACAACTGCAAGCCGATCGTACGGTGAATACTGTGATCCGCTCTTGCGGTGACTACTGTAAGCCGCTCGTACGGTGACTACTGTGAGCCGCTGTACGGTAACTACTGTGCCGCCCGTACGGTGCCTACTGTAAGCTGCTCGTACGGTGACTACTGTATGACGCTCGTACGGTGATTACTGTGAGCCGCTCGTACGGTGACTACTGTAAGCCGCTCGTACGGTGACTACTGTAAGCCGCAGTACGGTAACTACTGAAAGCCGCTGTATGGTAACTACTGTAAGACGCTCGTACGCGCCTACTGAAAGTCGCTCCTACAGTGACTACTGTAAGCCGCTCGTACGGTGACTACTGTAAGCCGCTCGTGCGGTGACTACTGTAAGCTGCCGTAGAGCAGCAATCTCATTGTGAGTAATTGTGCAAAATTTACTGTTGGGAATTATAGTACACACTGAAAAATAGACTCGTCGTTTTGACTAGTTTAAGCTAGTCACCAGGTTGTCCCAAAACCGACTAGGCACAATGAGTCAATTTGGCAAGTGTTCTGCCAGAGCTGTTGTCGTCGTTGCTATTTTGGTGGCTGTCGCAGCTGCCCGCCAGCGGCCGCTGCTACCGCTGCCGCCGATGCTGCCGCCGCTGCTGCCGCCGCTGCTGCCGCCGCTGCTGCTGCTGCTGTTGCCGTAGCTGTTGCTGCCGCTACTGCCACCGCTGCTGCCGCCACTGCTACCGCCGCTACTGCCGCTACTACCGCTGATGCGCTGCTGCTGCTGCCACTGCTGCCGCTGCTGCGGTCGTTGCTGCTACTGATGTTGCCACTGATGCTGCCACTGACGCGCCACTGATGCTGCGACTAAATGTTGCCACTGATGCTGCCACTGCTATTGCTGCCACTGCTTCCGCTGCTGCCGCTGCTGCCGCTGCTGCAGCTGCTGCTGCTGCTGCCGCTGCTGCCGCTGCTGCCGCTGCTGCCGCTGCTGCCGCTGCTGCCGCTGCTGCCGCTGCTGCCGCTGCTGCCGC
>SDVV010018040.1:0-13853 GCA_016164225.1 Gammarus roeselii
CCTATAGAGGCCCCTCTGAATCCTGGAACCTCTGCTCCCCCCTCGCAGCGCTGGAAAACCCATTCACAGAAGAACGTTTATGTGAGATGCTTGAGTTGAACAATTAACCATTACAGTCCGCGGATTGCTGGCGCAAGGGGCAAGGGTCGCGTCGAGGCTGGTTGAGGTGGGTCGAGATCAGTCGAAACATGTTGAGGCGAGTCGAATTGGGCGCAACGAGCCGAGACTGGCCGAAATGATTCGAGGCAAACCGGGATGAGCTGAGGCGAGGGATCTCGAGGGACTTGAGGAGCTTGGGTAGACCCGGGGGGCATGGGTCACCCTCCGGGATTTATCGGGCTCTTTTGCGACCCAAGAGACCAATGCCCCCGCCCTATCCCCAGCTACGCGATCTATTTGAAATCAAATAGATCGCGTAGCTGGAAACATTGTGTTGCGTTGCTGTCGGAGCTTTCTTAGTCCAAGTAGCCGTGAACCTTGTGCCAATTTTGACGATGCTATCTGTGCGCACTGCCGTTTCGGTTCATCTGAGTCTTTATCTTACCTAAATGAGTAAATTGTACTTGTAGCTGTAAATATTGTGTTGCGTTGCTTTCGGAGCTGAATTTGCCCATGCAGCCACTGACCTTGTACTAATTCTGAATCTACCTGTACGCACTAGAGTGCGTATATATATTCTTCAAATTCTAAAGGATTGGAAGCGGAGGTCCGTTTCGTGTAAGCGTTTTTTCTTTTGCGCACCAGCGTGCGTCTGACATTGCTAAAATTTTCACTTTCTTTCTAATGTTAAAAGCGTTGTTTTGTACTTTCCTCGCACACCTAGGCGTGCGAGCCTATTGGAATCAATGATCATCGAGCCCTATGGGGGAGCCTATTATGACTCACGTTGAAGCTCTGGTGGAAATGAGGCCCAAATCAAATCAAAATCACACAAATATGATGGTGGAATCGGAGACGGGTATCTGCACTGATGCCCAAGTCTCTGTGTGTAGGGACAAACTTCAATACTCTGCCCTGCAAGACGTACTGGTTAGCTGGAACTAAAGCATCAAAATCAATACTGCCTCTATAAAAGCACACCACAACACACTTGTCCGTATGCAGTCCATGGTTCCACAACCGTGCAATGGAGTCAACTGTATCCAACCCACTTTGCAGTGACTGGGCGTCTTTTGCCGCAGACTCAGTGTCCTTGCGCAAGTATCTCGACTACAACTTGTAGTCATCAGCAAATGCTTTGAACTTGCATGAGAGACCACTAGAGATGTTACAGAAGCAGACACTAGGCTGTATCCCCTAGATAGGGGGGTGGCCAACGGCAAGGCGCACCTCACACCCTCATATGCTCACACTCACACAACTTTTCCCTTCTGTGCTTAAGAGTCTGGCCGATACCCCCTCAACACACACTCTGGGTCACAAGTGCAGTTCAAGGATCCGTTGTCAGCAGCGGAGCCTGACAGTTTTCACTGGTTAACCCCCGCCGTGTCATAATGGCTGGGCTTCCCCCAAGTACCACCATCCCAACAGCAAGATGCCAAGGACGGGAAAGCACATCATAGCAGCGTCAAAATCAACCATTCACAACCATTCTCCACTCATGCCTTTTCATTGCACGCTCTCTCGCCAACTCCACATTCATGTCTCCTTCCCAATGGCTGCTTCACACCATCCATCCTCCCACCCAAACTTTGGTCTACCTCTAGGCCTGCAACCACTCTATTACCGTCCGCGCTACGGGTGGGACAATATAGTCCTCTTTTCTGTTTGGAAAGCTCTAACTTTTGTGGAAGCTCAAATCTGACTATTGACCCATACCAGGTATAAATTAAAGAACAGGTCTCCAAGTAAACTATATTGAATTATTCGTCAGTACGGATGGTTGTGGATGTTCTGAGGAGTTGGGGAATTAGGGAGCTGGGAGGAACAAGGATTAGGAATGACACAGGTAAGGAACAATGGATTATAGGAGCAAAAGGTGGTCAGAGGAAAGAAGCATGAGAAGGTGACCATACTGAAAAAGAAATATGAATGAACTAATTAGTAATGAATCACTTTAATCTTACAGAATAGGACTCTGATATCCTTAGGGGAAGAATTAACTTATGGATCTTAGAGGATATGAATAGTTTGAACTATCATGCAAAAAGCATACTGAAGCAAGAACAATAAAACAAGGGAACTAAATAGGAATCAAACAAACAATTAGGGAAGGGAACTGCAATTTAGCAAATGGGCATTTAATGTTGAATAAGAAAAAATAACAATTAAAGTCAAGACAAAAATAGATTAGCAAGGGAAGTAATTCACAATGCAATACAACAAAACACTGACATCAATAAAAGTGCAAATGCAGTTATCCAGAAATGATAATATACTAAATCAGGGAGGGCTAACTGGTGTACATAACCTCAACAACCCTAGGACTCAAATGTTTTGGCCGAATTGGGAAATACGTTCATGTAAATCCAACAACTAAACGCAAAAAGGAAACCAAATCGCAATCCAGAAAAATGGATAAGCTTAGGAAGCCTACGCAGAAATTATTAACTTGAACCACTCACACATCAGCCACACCCAACTGTATACTTACGAATCCACTGAGGAACATGAATGAACCAACTCACCCAGCACAGTAGCAGCCAAGGCAATTAAGTTTACACAGGTAGTAAGCACTCTGGGTGAAGCAGATCAATCAAGCAGGATATTATACATTATTAAATAGTATGACCTGCAACAAAACAAAAAAACTTATTATCCAAGATATAACAATACACACATGAATAAACAAATTTAGACAAATGCATAGGTATGGACCCATATCACGGGAGAAAACAATAGCTTGGCTTAACAGTAGTAAGCCCCCCGGCCACAACTCGCCTCTGCTTCCATCACCCTTTTCACCAATCTCCCTTCATCCATCCTCTCCATGTACCCAAACTATCTTAAAACGTGCAAATCCTCTCTGTCCCCCAATTTCTTTACCATCCCTGTTCTGATTCAAACCACGTCGTTGTTGATCCTGTCTCTTGGCTTTACTCCAGCCATGCTCCTCAAACATTTCATCTCAAAAACATTCAACTGTCTTCTCTCCTCTGCTCTCACCCCCCAAGTCTCAGCACTGTTGAGCCCTGTTGGGACAACAACACCCTTATAAAGCCTTCTCTTTGCTTCCATCCCCAACGTCCTACAGCTCATTACACTCATCATTGCACTCAGCACCTGACACCCCTCCTTCACTCACACCTTCACTTCTGTTTCCACTAGTTCAGTTATCTCCACAGGGGAGCCCAGATACTTGAAACAATGAACTTTCTCCAAGAGCTCTCAATTTAGGGTGACACTAATTTTGCTTCGATGGACAATCCTGGACCATTGCATCACTTTACTCTTACCCACAAAACAAATTCACCAAACATTTATCAATCATTTTCACCCAATCTCTCACAAAGGCCAATGTTACCCAATTTTTTTAGGAAGAGGACAAAAAGTGTCACAGCAACTACCGTCTAATTAGTCTCACCTCAGTCATTGGCAAGTTGATGGAAAGTTTGATAACGGATAAAATTACGGTATTCTTAGAATCAGATGAATTGATTGGCAACTCCCAGCATGGCTTTTGACACAATCATTCTTGTCCTACAAATCTGCTACTCTTCTTCTGATTTATTATCAAAATCCATGACACAAAATCTCCAATCAATAGCATTTACCTTGACTTTCAAAAAGCCTTTGATAAAGTCCCCCACACGCACCTGATTAGTAAATTGTACAGCATTGGTATTTCAGGAAAGCTTTACAACTGGATAAAATGCTGGCTTACGGACATATTTCAGCACATTGTACTTAGTGGAGCTTCCTCCCCCTGGGGTGATGTTACAAGCAGCGTGCCTCAAGAATATGTGTTAGGGCCAGTTCTCTTGATAATATTCAATAATGATCTTAATAGCAACATACTCTCAAACATTAACAAGTTTGCAGACAATACTAAGATTGGAGGAAAAGTGCTAACTGAACTAGAGTGTCAGCAGATCCAACTTGACTTGAACTAAATAGTTGATTGGTCCAAAAAGTGGCAAATGAAATTTAACGTAGACAAATGCAAAGTTATGCACATTGCATCCTCATAACCCTAAACACAAATATTCAATGTCTGGAAAAAAACTCATTCCCATCACTGAAGAGAGATATTTAGGTGTCATCATTAGTAGCAACTTAAAAAGCAGCAAGCAATGTAACAATGCTGCCAAGAAAGGCAACAAAATGCTATGCATGATATCCAGCCCTATCTTGTACAATAACCATCACAGAATGCTCAAGTTATATAATGCATTTGTTAGACTGCATCTTGAATATGCCGTTCAATTCTGGTCTCCATTCCTTAAAAAAGACGTTATTAAACTTGAGAAGGTTCAACGTAGAGCTTCCAAACTCATCCCCTTGCTGTGGAATAAATCGTACAAAGACAGGCTGTGTGAACTCAATCTTTATTTGTTAGAGAAACGTCAAGTCAGAGGTAACATGATAGAAGTGTGGAAGATTATGAATGGTAAGGAAAACGTCCACCGAGCAAGCCTTTCCACTCCAGATACAAGCGGAGTGACTAGGAACAATGTATACAAAATCGTAGGGAAAGGTTTCTCATTCGACATCATGCGCAGTTTCTTCACATATAGAGTTGTCAAAGAATGGAGCAAACTTCCAGCGGAGGTTGTTAACAGCAAAACAATTGAATTGTTTAGGTTGCGGCTTGATAAGCTCTACATGAATCGCCGATAAATAGCTAAACTGTTCCCTTCCCTGTTGGTTTAATAAAAAACAGAAATGGCACACGAAGCTCTCTTAGACATTCTATTTCAGAACTAATCTTCTTGCTATCTAAAGGCAACCTAGTTTCGGCCAATAGGCCTCATAGACGTTCTACTCTAGAACTAACCCTCTTCCTACTAAAAGACAACCTAGTTTGGGCCAATAGACCTGTTGTTGTCTTCCTACTTTTTTAAACACTTGTAAACTTCTCAAACAACTTCATAAAGTTGGGCAGACGAGGGAGAAAGCTTAGGTGCAGCCTGCTCAGGAAGATGAGGCAGCCTGTGTACTGCTCATCAGCACTCGAACCTGGGCACACAAAGCACCATCTGCCACAACCAGCTGATGAAAGGCAGACTTACCAACTAGGGAATTGATACTGCCAACAGAAGTTCTCCTTCATGTTTGCTACACCTGCACTGAACAGAATGATAATTGCACGTCCTCCATCTTCCAGAAGTCTATCTATCACACCTCATTAGACCCACACACTCTGAGACTGGGTGAAAAAACCCACCACAGTCATGCAGGAGTTGGTGGTCGGGAACAGTTAGTGTAAAAAACAAGATATTCACAAGTACACATGGTTAAGGATGGCCCATGGTGCAATGGTGGAGAGAGCACTGATGGATTTTGTGCTGATATCAAGGAGAGTGGTGGGGAGGCTGTTGAATGTGCGGGTGTTGAAAGGGGAGGTTGGAGGAGTGTCTGACCATCTGCTGGTGGAAGGTAGATTAAGAGCGGAGCAGAAGTGGAAGGGCAACAAACGAGTGGGAGGAGGAAGAGAGGTAGTGAAAGTGTGTGGACTGAATGTTAAAAGTAGAGCCGAGGAGTTCCAGCAGCTGTTGAAGGAAGAATATGATAACGTGAGAGGACAGGATCTGAGAAATGTGGAGGAAGAATGGGAGACGTTAAGGGATGCGTTGTTGAGATGTGCAAAGAAGGTGTGTGGTGCGCGCTATTTGTGCGGGTGCAGGAGGAAAGGCTGCGAGTGGTGGAACGAGGTCAAACTGGCGGTGGCACGGAAAAGATGTGCGTTTGAGGAGTGGTTGCAGGTGAAGTCAGAGGTGGCTTGTGAAAGGTACAAAGAGAGGAGAAAAGAGGTGAAGCGGGTGGTGAGGAGAGCCAAAAGGGATGCTGATGCCAGGTGAGGCAGACGGTTGTGCCAGAATTTTGAGGAGAACGAAAAGATGTTCTGGAAAGAGGTGAAGAGGGTGAGAAAGGGAGAGACTGGGATGGAGGAAGTGGTGAAAGATGAAAACGGCCAGTGGTTGTTGGAAAGTGGTAATGTACGGAAGAGGTGGGCCAAGTATTTTGATGAGTTGTTGAATGTCGATGATGAGAGAGAGGCTGACATTGTTGCTGTGGGTGGTGAAAGCAGGAAAAGCCCCTGGTTTGGATGGAGTTGCGACCGAGTGCCTGAAGAAGGGTGGAGTAACAATTGTCAAATTGTTGGTGAGGTTACTGAACTTGTGTTTTGCGGCAGGCGTGGTACCGAGTGAGTGGCGCAGTGCCTGCATTGTTCCCCTGCTCCATTCACAGACCTATCAGGTTTTCTCCACTGTCATTTTTACGTGGAACGCCATACCTTCCTATCATATTCTCCACCATTTCATCTCCAACTCTCGCATTAAGGTCACCCAGCACAACTACATTGAAATGACCTCCAAACTCTCAATACACTCACTCAGGTGCAGACCAGAATTCCTCCCTCTCCTCTTCACTCCTCTTGCTGCCAGGTCCGTAAGCACTCACAAATGCCCATCTTTCTACGCCTAACTTAACTTTCGCCCACTTCAATCTTGGAGACACCTCCTTCCATTTGGTAGCACTACTAGCCAACCGATCACTCAATATCAAGACCACACCTTTTAGTGCCCTACCTTCCTCCACACCAGACTTTCTTCCACTTATAACACCAAACTCACATTCGCTCTTACCTTTTAACTTCGTCTCACTCAGCGCCAACACATCAAACTTCCCCTTCACAAACATCTCACCAATCTCCCTCCTCTTTACATCACTTGTACTACAGCCACGCACATTCACCTACCCTAACAATAGGGTTAGGTGAGGCCTGTGCCTCTCCTCCCCCCGCTCGTCTTGCCGTCTTCGAGGAAAGGTTTTACAGAGAACGGGATTCCTAGCCCCTTTGCTCCGCCTTTTTAGTCACCTTTTATTGCACGCAGGAGTTATGGTAGCACGATTCTACTCCCGGCTACGGGGCGCCCCTTTAATCGCCTTCTACGACACGCGGTGGATACGGTAGCAAGATTCTAAAGCCCCAGCTACAAGGTCTACTTAGCATACTGATTGGTAAATCAAGACTTCCATAAATATTTGATGCATCCCATGGTTAAGAACTTTAGTTCTATACTCATGGAAATATCGATGCTTTGTTGCTTTACTACATTTAAATTTCATTTAATTAGTTCATTTCTCCAAATTATATATGAAATTAATTTGATACAGAAGGTAAAAATATTGGTATCTAGGAGCAGTCATTCTCAGTATCTGTATAGACTATAGGCTATTTTTGATATTGGAAGTATCGGCATGAGCTTTTTTTTTGTTGACGGATTTATTGGTGCTGGCGCCAATCAGAAACTAACCATTGGTATTGCTGGAAAACCAGGTCTCATCACACCTCTCATTTGATCCTTGCTGCCAGATTGTTGGACCTATAATTTTGATGTCTGCTGCAAGATAGGCATTCCTCTAATTTTAATACCTGCAATCAGATTGTCGCACCTAAAATTTTGATGCATGCTGCCAGATTGTTGCACCTCTAATTTTGATGCCTGCTGCCAGATCGTCACACCTCTAGTTTTTGATGCCTGCTATCAGATTGTCACCTCTAATTTTGATGTCTGCTGCCAGATTGTTTTTAGGTTGTGAAGGTATTCAATTTGCTGTTGATTATCATTAACATACAGAGAAGGCTGCAATGGCTGCTCATTGTAGTTGTTTCATATTCATCCCATCTAAGAAATGAGTTTGTTGCAGGGCTGCGTCACCTCCATCTTTGTTTTACGGGAGCTGGTTCCTGAGCTTCGGGACATTCACACTGCTGTAACAAGGACAGGGCTGGCAGGCATTTGGGTGAGTCCTCAACTGCTTGGTTTTCTGTTTTTGTTTACCCCTGATAGGAAGTTGTGACATGAAAAGTGAAATCTCATTGATTTTTTTCATCACAAATACTATTGTTTGCATGGCTAGATTCATAATTTATCTAAGTTTAATTTTTCTTCAATGTGTTTTCAATTATTTGTTCAACTTTTTATGTGATATTGGTTTTCTATCAACAGCTTGAAAAGCACTTGAAAAGTTTTGCTCCTAATTCTTGAAATTTGGTTTCAATTTGATGTAAATCACATATGGGAAGAGTTACAGGGAAATTAAAAATCAGGGAGGGGGGGGTACAGTTCCTAGTGCTTTATAACATATGTGAACCAAAACTCCCTAACCCCTTAGTTTTTCTTCAATAAATGTTACAGTAAAATAATAACTATGGGGCAAGAATAATTATTTTTATTCATGCCCCATATACAGTTTGCTTTTTGCCATGTTGTGAGTTAGAATTACCCCAAGACAAACATAACACACAAAATTTGAAACATTCTTGCCCCACCATCAAAGTTGAAGCATGTGCAAATATCTATTTTGTCATTGTAGAAGCATGGACCAATCCTAAATAATTTGGCCACCATCTAGAGAAAAGGTCCGTCCCACAAACAGCTTGGGATTAAGTTTGACTGTATTGATAGGTATCAAAAAGAGAAAATGAAAGAAGAATTATTATGTGTTTTATTACAAATAGTATACTTTAACATCAGAGAAACCCTGAACTACAAGTCTGATGGAGATTGGGCTGAATTTTTTTATTTTGATTATTATAAAAAACTGAGGTGCATGGGTGAGACGATCAAAATAAAGAGTAGTCCAGGTTTTGGTGCTGCAGAAATGAAACAAAAGAAACAGAAAAATACAAATTAAAAACAAATAAATTAGAGATGGGAACTACTGCAATAGAATAGAATAAATAGTAAAATTGAAACTAATGCTTCAGCTGAAGGCCCTATTGCATAAAATCAAGTGGAAGCACTCTGCAATGTAAAGTATTTACAAAATTTATAATAAAATAAATTCAAATCATCAATCCAGGAGAGATGCTGAACACTTAAATTCAGCCAACCAAGTATCCAGATGGTGACCTTGCAAATCCTCAAAGGATCCCCTACAGCATTATTGAGCACAACAACCTGGGCCAATTTAATGGTTGTGGCTGACTAACAGTTACTCTGGCTGTGAGTAGTTCCCCAAAACTGCACCCCCGGACACTCCAATGGTCAATAAGGTGCATCAAACAAATCAACATACCATAGGGAGACTCGCACTTACTAATAAGTTTTGTGAAAAACTAGGATCCCGGTTTGCGACGGCTGCAAACCGGGGTGCAGCTTGGCGTGGAGGTGGTGGCGTTGCTGGTGGTCGTGCTGGGGGCCTTAGTGTTTGTGCTGATGACTGCAATTTAGGTGCTGGTGGCTACGGGGACGGTTATGGTGTCTACGGGGACGGTTATGGTGTCTACGGGGACGGTTATGGTGTCCGTAGGGGCGGTTCTGGTGTCCGCGGGAGTGGTTCTGATTGTCGTGGTGGCCGCGGTAGGGGTTTAGATGGCCGCGGTGGCGGCTCAGGTGGCCGCGGTGGCGGCTCTGGTGGCCGCGGTGGCAGCTCTGGTGGCCGCGGTGGCGGCTCTGGTGGCCGCGGTGGCGGCTCTGGTGGCCGCGGTGGCGGCTCTGGTGGCCGCGGTAGCAGCTCTGGTGGCCCGGTGGCGTTTACATTGAGGGGGCTGCTGTTTGTCACGGAGGTGGTGCTGCGGGTGTTCAGTCCATCAATTGTTGAGTCTATGCAGTTGTCCGTCTCCCAGTTTTCATTGCTGAAGATTGGCCAGGCAAATGTCAATAGTCTTACAAACAAAATAGATTTTATTTCAGAAAATTGGCTGGAGGTGTTTGTGGTTGGTGAGATTTGGGTTGGAAGCTCAGTTGGCTCTTCTTTTGTTGAGGTTCATGTTTTTTTTTGTAAGAGGAGATTTGTATACTAGAGTTAGAAAACACAGTGTTTGTATATATTTGAAAAAATCACTGAAGTATGACGTGTTAGTCGTTCCGGGGGGATTTCATCCTGCCCTTGGTGAAGTCGTCGGTTGAGTTGGTGACGGAAAAGAATGTTGACTTCACGGATCAACTGTCTTCGGATTGCTTTGCATCTTGTGGCTTGCATCAGTGGGTGAGGGAGCAGACTTTTCTCTTGTCTGGCAACATTCTGGATTTATTTTTTACAAGCAATGTTGTTATTTTGGCTCCTTTTCCAAGGTAGGCTCAACCGCTTGTTATTTGTGATTATTTGTTTGTGAATGTCTTGGAGCCTGATGGTGCAAGACGCCGAGCTCGGAAATATTCTTGGCATCGTAGTAATTAAGGTGCTATTTCCAAAGCATTATCGAGAATTTATTGGTCTCTTGAATTTGTTAACTTGGGTGTTAGTGAGTCATATAGTGTGTTCCTCACTATACTGAGGAGTCTGATAGACTTACATGTGCCTTTTGCTTGATACTCGCCTAGGGTACCATGGTCTGTGAGTCCTCCCCACAGGTTGAAGGTGAGGAGAGCAAGTGCGTGGGTTGAGTACAAGATTTCAAGAAAGAGGTTTGGCAGAAATGATCAAAATACTTTGAAGTCGCTAGCTGTCTTTCTTGATCTCAACTGTCAGTTTCAAAATCATGCTTTGTTCAGCTGATCTCAGTACAAGGAAAACCTTATGCAATGGTATAGTGTGTGACTCCCCAAAGCTGTTTCATGCTAATATACAAAGGAAGAAGAAAGGTTGTCTTGGGGTTGGACCACTTCGTGATGCAGGTGGACAGCTGGTTTACGAACCACTTCAGATGGCTGCCTTCTCTGATGTATATAGAGAGGATGTTCCTCCCAGTCCTGCTCCTTTCCAGTTATTTGATGGCGAAATGAGCGAGTTTGCCATAAGGTCTCGGAATGTTCATGATGTTCTGGCAGGGCTCAATGTTAGTTCAGCAATGGGCATGGATGGGCTCCACCCAAAGTTGCTGGAGGAGTGTGCTGTGCAATTAACACAGCCTCTCTTTATAATCTTTAACCTTTCTCTGCAGAGTGGAATGCTTGCTGATGCATGGAAGAGTTCATTGGTGATTCCAAGTTTTAAAAGTAAATCTAGATATGATCCCCTCAACTATTGCCCAGTTAGCCTTACCTCTGTTTGCTGCAAATCGATGGAGAGGATTGTTGCTGCTGAGCTGGTAGACTATTTAGAGTCTTACCAGCTCCTTTCTTCCAGACAGTTTGGATTTAGGAAGACTAGATCAACAGAGGATCAGATGTTGCTGGTCTATTCAGATGTAGTGATGCAGTTTTGGTTATAGATTTTGTCATGCTTGATTTTTCAAAGGCATTTGATAGTTCCCTCCCTATTTTGCTTCTAAAGTTGCAATCTATCAAAGTTTCTGAGCTTGTGTTGAGGTAGATTGGTAGTTTTCGTCATTCTAGAATTATGTGTTGGCGTTGATGGAGTAAATAGTGAGCCAAGGGATGTTCTGAATGGGGTTCCACAGGGTTCAGTCTTGGCTCCAGTCTTCTTTCTTGTATATGTTCATTTTTTGATGGATGACCTTGTATCTAAGTTTGGCGCATTTGCTAATAACTTTGAAATTTATTTGTCTTTCCAACGTCATGATGTTGTTGGTGGTGTGTCTGCTTTGCAGTGACACCTTGACGAAGTATTTCAAACTGCATCTGCATGGAATTTGTTGTTGAACTCAAACAAGTGTGTTGTTTTACGTTTCAAAAGATGTTTTTCTGTTTGGATTGGTCTAGGTGCAGAATCTGTTTACACTCTTGGGGGCGCTTGTTTGGAGTTTGTCCAAGTTCATTGCAATTTGGGAGTTCATGTGGATGTTGGTCTCCAATTTCATGGACAAGCAGAAAAGTTGTGAGATGAGCTGCTGGTCTTGGTAGTGATTTGCTTAGGTCAACAGTGAATAGGAGCTCAAATTTTATGGTCACCCTCTTCGTGGCACATGTCAGGCCCATTCTTGATTACTACTCCCGTGTGTGGAATCTGGGTTATGTCCAGGATGTCAAGTTGCTTGAGTCTGTTCAGAGAAGGTGGACCAAACAGGTGCATGGTCTGTCTGAGATGGCCTACCGTGATAGGCTGATTGCTCTCAATTTGTTCTCAATCCAGGGCAGGACTGAGAAGTGACCTCGTAAAGTATTGGAGAATTATGTGTTGTGACACGGAGAGCTTTGATTTGTCCATTCTGTTCCAAAGGTTGCTGAATGGTAGGACGCGGGGACATTGGCACAAACTCTTATGCCCCGCTGCTCTGTGGATGTGGCAAGGAGTTTTTTTTAATGTTCGATGCATTAGGATATGGAATGAGCTGCCTGCTGCTGTTGTTGAGTTTTCTACCATTTCTGCTTACAAGGGAGGGTTGGCTGAGTTTATGTGGAATAGGTAGTTTGAGTTCTAGGGTCTTGCGAGTTGTGTTGGCGAGTCTGCTGTGATTCGTCCTGTTGCTTGTTTCCGTTTTTTCTTTTTATGTATATGTATATGTGTATATATATGTATTTGCTTCCATATTTTTCTGCTGGGTTGTAGTTGTGCTTTGGGTTTTCATGTGAGTGGCTTTGGTGTTGTATTCTGGAAGCCAATGGTGCGCATCCCTTACAGCATCTTCCCGTTGTTGTTCTGCGGAGTCTTTGTAAGTGCTGGCGCGCATGGCTGTGCAGGCCTCTCCTGGCTCGGTGCACCTGATGACTGGGTATGCTGAGTCGTTGGGAGGGGCTGCAAAGGTAAGAAAAATGTTCAATGGTGCTAATTGCATTCGATCAAGGCCAGAGACTGCCACAACACAAATTATTTGCCATTTTCAAGTATAATGGTGAATAAACTTTTTTCAGTCGGTTTCAATAGGCGTTAAATGATTGACCACCAATTCTTGAACTTGTTCAATGCCCTGTTGTTTGCAAACAACAGCCCATCGAAAACCTTCAAGAATTGGCGGTCAATCATCAACCAATCATCTAACACCTTATAAAACTGACTGAAAAATTGTTCATTTACCAAAAATATGGTAATTCACTCATATGTTGATATGCACTTATGTTAATGAACAAAATTGGCTTGAAAGTTGAGTCAATTGGGAAAGAAAAAATCAATTTTCAGAAATTTGTCTCAGCTCTGTTGTAATTGAGATGATTTAAATCTGATTGTGTCATGATATGTGTCTTACATAGTAGTATAAATTATGTGGAGGTGTTTTTTCTATCTTGTATATTGAATATACTGCTTTGATTTTTGTGGTGTTTTGTTTATACCCCTAAATGGGGCAAGAAAAAGTTCTTTCTACGGCAAAAATTAATCCACCCTCAAATCAGAATTTATTAATTATAATGATTAATACATACAAATACAGATACAGACACTAGGCCGCATCCCCCAGAAAGGGGGGTGCGGCCCCCCCTTAGAGTACAGTTTGGACAACAACACCCTTACACAGCCGTCTCTTTGCTTCCATCCCCAACGTCCTACAGCTCATTACACTCTTCAGTGCACCCAACACTTTACATCCCTCCTTCACTCGCGCCTTCACTTCAGTTTCCACTAGTTCAGTTTTCTCCACATGGGAGCCCAGATACTTAAAACACTGAACTTCCTCCAAGAGCTCACCATTAAGGGTGACACTAATTTTGCTCGCATTGACAGTCCTTGAGCATCTCATTACTTTACTCTTACCCACGTTCACTCGAAGCTTCCTCCCCTCACACACTCTACCAAACTCAGACACAAGCCTACATAGCTTCTCCTCCGAATCCGCAACCAGGGCCGTATCATCAGCAAATAGCAACCGGCTCAACTGCCAACTCCGCCCATTCGCTTCCAAGAGTTCCAAGCCACGACCCAGCACACTCGCGTTCACCCCCCTGACCACTCCATCCATATAGAGG
>SDVV010018041.1:0-13853 GCA_016164225.1 Gammarus roeselii
ATAACGAGGACACCACGGGAAGGCGGGTGAGCCTGGAATACCCCCAGGGGGTATCCCTCTGAGGTGCCTTATTGCTCTCGCTCTAAAGAGATGGTAGTACATCTCTCCAATTTAGTTGAAAACTTTAACCTTTACGAGACGATGTTTGGTCTCGGAGCGATATTCGGCTTAGAGCGGTGACCGGCTCTTATTTTGATACAGCAAAAAAAAAAGGTTTCTATACCCTGGAAACTTGTAAACTTTGGAGCTTAGACGCAAAGAACAGTATGCGATGGTGTTTTCTTACTCACTGGTCACTCATTGGATACGATACTGCCTCTGCGCAAAGCTACCCAGGGTCCCCAAACCCCGGGGTCTCCCGAGTCCCGCGGGGCCTAGCCTTGATATACACTAACAAATGCACTAGCCTTGATATACACTAACAAATGCAAAATTTATCACCAGGAAAAAAGGCACACATAAATAAGAGCCCACATAATAAGAAACACCAAAATACTAAAATAAAGTGTTAATGATCTACAAAATTAATAATCATCCATCCACCCCAATATATTAGTTACAGTTTGCTGCTTAGAACATATTTTGGAGAAATGTAGTGCAATTTAGTCAAGATAGCAAAGAAATAACTCATGTTTTTGGTAAATTGACATTTATTGAAAAGCAAACATGTTAATGGTAAAATGTATGTTGCATTTAGTATGAGACAAGACCACCAATTGCTTTCATAAGTATTCTACTTTGTTTCATGGAATCCAATAAAATTCAACAATTTTTTTCCTGTTCTTCATTATGGTACCAGTCCTTATTAGCAACGCTAACTAGCTTCTGCATTATTATACAGTCATCTTTCTTGATTCTACGCTTGATAAAAGCCAATAGATCCTCAATTGGGTTCATCACAAGAGAGGTTCCAGGCCAATCTAAAATGGTTTGTCACATTTCCTTGAAAAATGTGTGATTTTTTTGTGAAACAGCTATGGCACAAAGCATGATACTGCTGAAAAATGCTGACTCCAGCAGTAAAAGTCATTGTAAATCCCAGGAAGCAAATGAATCATCCCGACCGCCTTGTATTTATTGTTTTTTGTTATTCTCTGACAGCCACTCTGGACCTTCAGTGTAGCCAATGATTGGAACATATTAAGAAGAATAAATAAAATTTGTACTCTCCAAACTAAATTGCACACTACTGTACATAGATACAATTGAAAAGTCACCATAAGTAAAAAAACAGCAGTTGTGGAAGACTCCTCACACATTATGTCAATAATATTTCTGCTTCTTTAAACCACAGCTGATTTCATAATGACAGGATGTTTATACCACAGAGTGACAGGTTGTGCTAAATTATTAACTTCCTCTTGGCCTTTTTAGAATTACCTTTCTGTTCAGGATGTCTTCATATTAGCCAATAATACTGTAGCTAATAACTTCATCTTAGATAGCATGACTTTGTAATCAAGCAACAGAAATTAGCTACTTTTTTTTTAAATAAAGTATATAAATCGTTCATTTACTTTGTCTAACCAGTTATCAAAAATATTGTTTTGCCATAAAATTTGTTGCTACATCTAATCAACCTTGAGTCATAATTACATCCAAGTCAGAAGAAGTTGCTTTCAGTAAAGGTAGTTTGTAGTTATTGAAGGATGAAATTCAGAAGACAGCTCTTATGAGCATCAGAAAGACTAGAACATAGGACATGTATCCAAATGAAAGATCTGACAAACATTTCCACATAATTTTTTGTTTGTTATTAAACTGTTATGTATTATTATAAACATGTCACTTGGATGGACAATCAAACTTTTGACTTATTTCAGCAATAATTATAAATATTGGAGGACGTGGTATACCCCACCCTGTTTGGTGTGGGCAGAAGATACCCCAGTTTAGGGAGTAGCTACAGCCAACTGCACAATTTTTCATATTGTAACTATTTTTTACCGGTTTGATGATAGAATGTTGAAACTAATGTTGTTTGATGTCAAAATAGTAGTTACGCATGGCATTAATACAAAGTTCTATGTTACATACATTTATTAAATATTAGGTTTGCTATCAAGTTTGTTGGTCACTTTCCAGAAGTTACTATAGCTACCTCGTGGATTCTTAACAGATTTGTTAAATTGTGTTAGCCACCATTTTGCAACCAATATAATGAATTGCCTGTCACTCATGAGGAAATTGCTACTTTGATACCTCCAAAATTTGGGGAACTAGAATTTTATTGATTATAAAATAGATAAATTTCTTGTATGTAAATCAAATAGCTAAATGGCAACTAATAACTGTTTAAATACTTTTTAGCACAACCTAAAGAGATGAATTTCATGATAAGTAATCAAATCGAATAGGAGTTCTGTTTCTAATTTTCAATCTTGATGAAATTTTTAATACAGCAAGAAATGTAGCAATAAAATTTAGATGCGGTAGCTACCCAGCAATGACTGCTGGTCTAATTAAAGTCTATCAATCAATCCACAATTATTGCAGCTCAAACTCACTACACAGAATAAAAATCACTCACCAACATTTCTCTTTACGTAGGATGTTGAGGATTGTCTCAAGTCCTTTGCTTCAAGGGATCTGGACAAACCTTTAGTAGCAATGTCTTGTTGCTTGTGGAATTTGTTGAAAACAAATGATTGCGCTCCAGAAGATGAGCCGGAACCATCAGATGCAGTTATAGATGACAGTAGTTGGGTGCTATTTGATTCAAGTATTGGCATCAATTTATGAGAATTTTCAACATTCAATTTTGCCAAAGTTGACTTAAATCTGTATGGCAACGCATACACGTTTGGATCATTATTGGATGAGACAGCATTAGGCTGCTTTTTGATATATAATTTGTTTGCATCTGACAATGTTCCCAAAGAAGACCTTAAACCATGATAGTTCTCAATATTTTCTGAAGAATGTGTAGGTGGATGTGAAGGATTGTTTTTTAGTTGATGAGTTTGTGATAGGACTGCAAAAAATGCAATGAGGCCAGTGCTGCCCAACAAGAACAATTGCAGCAAAGTGCACAACATCTCGAGTCTGAAAAAAAAAGTTTTAATTAGTTTGAAATTTTCAATACAAACCAGTAGCAGCACTTGGCAGCAGTAGAATATTTGATGGGTAGGGTAAAAAGCATCAGATGTCAAGAAATATTTCACAGAATGGCCATATGTCTTAATGAATAAGCAGCTAGCTGGATAACAAACAAACTGAAAACTCAACAGATAGTTTTTTTTGTGCTAAATACAGCAGCAACATAAAATTTAGCTATGTAACATACACAATGGCAACACAAAATACACTTTTTTTCAACACAGGATTCAACTTCATATGTTTTTTATAACATTGTACTATTTCACAACAATGCTTCTTAATGAAACTAATAAGCAACTAACAGCTGCAGAGCAGCATCTTCCATAAGGGTTGTGGTGGAGAGCAAGATGCACCACACACATATCAAAAATGAGCTCTTCAACAGTAAAGGGTGACGCCATTACCTCGCAACACACACATTGGGTCCAAAGTGAAGTTCAAGATCAATGTCAGCAGCAGGGCCAGGCAGGTTTCACTGGTTTACCAATGCTGGGTGATATTTTTTGGGCCCTACCCCACCCATGTCCATCCTGTTTCTCATTAAACGCCAACGGTGGGAGTTTGCACCAGGATCACATCAAAACTCATCCATTCCCACCCATTATCCACTCACGCTCAACACATTCATGCTTTCTTGCCATCTCCGGTGATGTCACTACTCCCTTAAGCCTGCCAACATAGGAACACTGGATGGCTCTTGGCCTATCATTGCCCACTCCATACAATGCAACACTCTCAACCCCACCTTGTTGACTAACAACCATACCTTATTGACCCTATCAAAGACATTCTTGATTGAAGATGGCTTGACTGCTGGTTTGGTGACAGGCAGTTAGGTATTAAATCGTTGCTATGTTGTTAGAATCGTCAAGGATCAGCTGCAAGCAGGGATCTTCAAACCTGTTGACTGCCGAGAAGTAGGAATGGAAATCTGTGAAATTCAAGAGTGGACTAAAAGACGAGAGTCCATTATTATTAGAGGACTGAGAGGAAGTAGCCTGGCACAGGTGACAGTGTTGTTCTCTGATGTATGTGGTTTTCTTAATTTGGACAGCATTGTATGGGGAAGCCTGAATCAGATAGGAGACACTGGCTTGTTTAGAGCTAGGATTACTGATTCAGATCAGAGAGTTGCCCTGCTCTCATCAGTCAGCAGGTTGAAGAAGTCTCACGAGCTGAAGAGGCAGAAGAAGTCTCTTTTAACCAGAGGCAGAAGCTGCAATCTCGTAAGGCAGGTGGTGCGGCTGGTGTTCCTAGTCGAAATGGCCATCCTGGCATGAAGGCCATTCAAACCACCTTGGGAGATTGAGGCGATTCTGCAAATCACAGTTTAAGTCGGACTGTGGAGAGCTCTGGGATTGGCCCTGATGCTTTTCCTCCACTAAGTGGTTCTGTGATTGGAGCCAGTGCTGCCTCTGGTCCTTCTAGTGGGAGAGGTAGAGTGGTTTGGAGAGGGAGGGGGGGCAATAAATCTCAGTATTTAAACATTGGGAGTCCCTTTCGAGGAATTCTAACCTAAAGTACCAGTTGAATGATTTTTTCAAATCAAATTTTAGCTTTATAAATTTGAACTCAGAGATTAATAAAATTGATTTCCTCTCTACTCATATGAACAGTTTAAAGCTTCATGTTACTGGCATTGCAGAGTCATGGCTTCTGCCTAGCATTCAATCTTCCTTTGTTAGCATCTCTGGCTATGATGTTGTCCGAGGCAATACTGATGGTGTATCAAGTAAGCATGGTGTATGTATTTCTGTTGTTAAATCTCTGAAGTACCTGATAGTTGACACTCCACTGCCAAATGTGACCGCTATCCATTTGACTGATGTGGATGTCATCTGTTTGGTGGTTTATCGTCCTCCATCGTACGGTGCTGTGGAAAATTATAGGCTGATTTATTTTATGATAGACTTTTGTGACAGCGGAGAGGTTCTCATAATGGGTGATTTTCCCATCCCATCAATTAAATGAAATCAAAATGTTTTAGATTGTTGTGTTACTCCTACTGACCATGAGTTCCTGGAATCTTTCAATTCAATTGGTCTTACCCAATGGGTGAATAAACCTACTTCGACTTCAGGAAATATTCTGGATTTGATTTTATCAACTGAGGCAGGTAGAGTATCTGTTTTGCCTCTATTCCCACACTGTGTTCATTGCCCTTTTGCATTTCAGTATACTTTTACTTCTGAATTGTCTTTAATACAGCCTGAAAATGCCCCAACTTTCCTATGGCATAGAGGAGAGTACAATCTAATTGGATCTGTTCTCAGGGAGGTTGATTGGGACTTCGAATTTGACCCTCCGACTGTTGAGGAGTGTTTTTCATATTTGCTGGCAATCCTTCTAACTGGTGGATAGATGTATGCCTGCTCGTTTGGGTAGACCTCGCCAACCATGGTCGGCATCTGCACCAGCCTGGTTGTTGAGGAGGAAGTCTGAGGCGTGGGGGGAGTTCAAACGTGTGAGAGGCGTTTTTGGATGGAATTACTTGCTCAGGGCTGATGCACTTTCAGAGTTTAATCAGTTGAATAGTAGATGCCGGAACTGCGCCACCTGGAATCTCTCCCAATATGAGCAGTCTCTTGTTGACCAAACAAAATCTAATCCCAAATGATTTCACTCATATATACAAATGAAGAAGACAGGTCCTCCCTCTGTGGGTCCTTTGAAGATGATCAATGGTGATGTGGTAACTGATCCCTACTTGATGAGCAAGGTATTTTCCTCCAGTTTTTCAACGGTGTATGTTAGTCTGATCCCTCATCTCCAGCTCCCCACCAGATAAGTGATGGTATTATGGGGGACATAATAATGATAACTTGTTTGCGGTATGGTGTAATGCTGCTTGTTTGTGGTTGTTCTGCTTTTTGTTTTCTTGTGATGTAGTTGCTCATGATGTTGTTGCATAGAAAAGGCTATGGGAGTGTTTTCTGAAAGCCAATGATGTGTGTATTCCATGGTCTTCTTATTTGTTGTTCTGCAGAGGTTTCTCACATTGGTTGCCTCATGACCACTCCACACCCTAGCAAGGCCAGAGTGCAGAGCATGACAGGAGGCACAAAAACAACAGCACACCTGACTGCAAAAGCATGGCAAAATAATAGAATGGAAAAATATCTGAAATTTTGTGCGTCAGGCAACTGATCATACAGTCACATACGAAAACATCTCACCTCTGCAGCCCGGCCAACAAGGCATGCAGGCATGGAAGGCAGTATACCTTAGCGCTCCAGAAATCTAAAGAATAACACGGTATCAAAACTGCAGCAGGGCATTGGTCAGATTGCGCTTAACAGGTCATCAAAAAAACACTGAAGACAGTCAAAAATTGCACCCAACTGTCAAAACACAGGAACAAAAGTACAAAATCAAATTTGCTATTCCAAGCAAAACTTGTATAACACCCCCCAAGCTCCTAAGCCGATTCCCTCTTGAGGCCACGGAGGGAATTGCACTGCACCACATCAGAGGACAGACTGTTCCAGACCTGAACACAGCAAGAATAAAATAATTTGCATTTATAGTCGGTCCAACAGAGACAAACCACCAGCTTGAAAGAATGACCACATGTGCCAATATCTGGAGCTCGCTCAAACAGATTGGATATCCCCGAATCCATAGAACAATGAAAAATCTTCCAACACTTAACCAGATCCAGACACAACAACCTTCCTCTGACCAAAAACAACTGCAAAGCTTTGAGATTCTCACCATAGTCCACTCCACTTAGACCCTCTATTTACCTGGTCCACCGCCTCTGCACAGACTCCAAAAGTCTCAGATCCCCCAAATGTCCCACATTCCACACACAAGAGCAGTAGTCCAAGATGGGCCTTATATGAGTTACAAACAAAGACACTATGAAAACAGAACTCCTATTGACAGTAGAACGGAGCAGACTGGTTGCCAGAGTGGAAGCCTTTCTAACAACACTCTTCACACGGAGGTGAAATTGCAACCTTGAGTCAACAAGCACTCCAAAGTCCCTGCAGGAATCAACAAGCTCAAGTGCCACACCATTCAAATTATAAGCAATTCCATCATCAAGCTGCTCCAATTCAAGACGAGCCTTGTAAAAACTCATAAAGACTCATTTGGCAATGTTTAGAGAGAGATTCCATGCACCCAAGCAAACTGCTTGTACTTTACGTGGGAAGCTCAGATAAAGTTTGAAGTCTTCAGCAAAAGCTTTCCACTTACAAGCCACTCCTGCTGCAACATGATTAACATACAGCAGAACCATAGTGGGTCCAGCACAGAACACTGGGGTACTCCACTTGTCACCTCCAGAAAGTCACTGACAACTCACCCACAGAAACACACATTTGCCTCCCAATCAGAAAACGACAAATCCAATCCAAAAATCCAACATGAATACTCACACACCTCAGTTTGGCCAACAAAACAGAATGATCAACCACATCAAATGCCTTGGAGAAATCCAGAAAGACTAGATCCACCACCATTCCATCATCCACCAGATCAGCAACCTCACCATAAGTTAGCAACAGTTGATCTTCCGTGCTCTTTCCCACCCTGAATTCAAATTGGCCGCTTGACAAAATGCCTAAATCTTCCAGAAAAGACACCTGCGACACAATAACGTACTGAAGTGAGACTCACAGGTCTATAGTTGAAAGGGTTGCTCCTATCACCAGACTTGAATATGGGAACAACATGAGATTCCTTCCAGGCCACCAGCAAAACTCCCTGTCCCAATGAATTCACAAATATCAAAGACAAGGGCAATGACAGCTGCCAATAACATTGCTTCAAAACACTAGGGTGGATACCATCAGGTCCAGGGGCAGAAAATGAATCTAAATTGTCCAGAACCTGGGAGACTAACAGTCTTGTCACACAAATCTCACCAAATTTTCAAGGAAAAAATGTATGTGGAGACATGAGTAAGCTCATGTCAGAGAGACATGAGCTGACTCATGTCTCTCTGATTAGAAACAACCTCACCAGATGGAAGTTTCAGAGGACCAACAGAAGGACAGCCCTTCTTTTTTTTTCTGAGCAGGACACCAACACTTCCTCAAGCTGCCTACCAAGCTCCCTCCTCAAAAGCTTGTACTACGCCCAAGCTTGATACCTACTGATCATCAGCTCCCTCGGAGGGCCCCGCTACCAGCTTGGCCGCGAAGCAGAGTCTCGAGTGGGAACAAACATTTCAACAAGCGAATGAATAACTGACTGAAACAAACTATGATTCTCCTCCACAGTGCCGTACAGGAACTCATAATGCCAGTCAACGTCAGTCAAAAACTCTCATACTCTTATGATCTCCAAGAGACCATATGACCGATCCAAAACCAGAACCAGGATCAACTGGAACCTCATCCATCTGAGAACAAAACTCAACCAAGACAGGGGCATGGGGCACCACGGAAGAGGAGGCAAAATTGCCACAGATGACACCCGATCTTCCTCTGTAGTCAGCACCAGATCACGAATGGTGCCCGAATCAATAGAGGTACTTTCCCTCACCCACTGAGTGAGTCCAAGAAGAGCAAAACAATCAAGAAACTGCAAATCTACTGGAGGCAAGTGGAAATAGCCAAAAACAACAACCTCCCTACCAACACAAAACTCCAGCAGGAATTCGATCAGTTCAGCATTCTCCTCAGCCGAATAGGAGGGCGGACGGTAAGCCACCACAACTGAGACATCATAATCCAGGAGAGAAATGGCAGCAACATTGGGAAGACCTACTTCAACCTGCACAAATTTAAAATTGTTTGCAACATATAAACAAACTCCATGCTTCTTGACTTCCCCTACCACATCTCCCCTCACCAGCTGAAACCCCGGCAAATCAACAAAAGACAAGACCGATGTAGTTAACCACAACTTACACACATCAACCAACTGCAAGTCCCACTGCTGCACCATATGACCAACATAAGAGAATTCAAATTTACACAGCACAACCGCAAAATGGTGAAATTCATCTGCAAAGACTGCCTGGCTAGTTTAAAACACCATCCTCATGGCCACCTGGAGTTCCACGACCACCACCACCAGGACCACGGCCACTCCCGGCACCACGACCGCTTTCGCGAGCCGAACCTCGGCAGCCTGCACTTCCCCGTCCGCCAGCACTTCCACGGCCGCCAACATTCCCTCGACTGCCAGCACCAACTCGGCCGTCAGCATCCCCGCGACCACCAGCACCGCCACGGCAATCAGCACCGCCACGGCAATCAGCACCGCCACGGCCATCAGCAACGCCGCGGTCACCAGCACCGCCACCACGGCCCGCCGCCGCGGCCAACTCAACGCCCCTAACGCGACCGCCTCAACCACCACCACCACCCTGTGTCAGACTAGAGGAATCCCTGGAAAGAACAGGCTCTCCCTGAACAACGCCGACACCAGGCCTTCGCCCAGCAGCAGCTGTCAATAACTCACTCCTTTCCCTATCACCGTCTGATGCAGTGAGAGCCTGCCTCCTAGCCAGCAACTCACCCCTCTACCTGTAAGTGAGGTTTTTCTGGCTAAAAAGGCTCCAAAAACCATCCAAGCTCCTCAGCCTAGGGGCTTGGGACAATAAGTTGTGCCTGGAATCATCATTGACCCCTTTCATTCTGAACAGACCGGTAGCACTAATCTTGACCAAGTCAGTCAGATCAACATCAACGCCCAGGACACGGCAAACTTCGTGAAATTTTGCTTCCACCAGCTCAACAGTCTCACAATCAAAAGCTCTCAACATAACTGAGCACTTCCTTTTCTCCCTCTCATTTAGCTCCCTCACTTCCTCAAACACATCCCTTCTAAACAACCCAGCAACAGAGGAACTATCAGTGCCACGGCCGCCCAGACGACGAGTCTGCTGACTTCCCTGAGTGACTCACAACTGCACTTACTCTTCGCACCTACCATCACACCTCATAGCTGCCCCACCAGTGCTCCAACTGCCACCAGCAACTGAGAAAAAGAACCCTGAAGATGATTGACTGCCTCCGAATTATCCTTGCAGCCTCGAGAATGACAACAGATGTACCTAAGAGCACCAGATGAATCGGACAGAACAGCACCAATCAAACTCCCTTTGATACCCAAACACATGGTCTCCGAGTGAAAACCTCTCCGATAGACACCACAAAAACAGGCTGATCACTCAGCTTGGTAGGACAAAAGCCACACGCAGAACCAGCGCCCGCTACAGCAGCCCAACTCTCCACAAGACCACCGGCACGCCCAGCACTCAGCCCCCCACAACCCTGCACACTCACGCAAGCAGAGCCGCCAGACGCCACAGCACTGCGAAGGCGAGGACGGCGAATCCACAGGAGGTGCAGCTGAAGCCGACGACGACGGCGAGCAGCGCCGCTCAGAAGCACCCGCACCCCCAGGAATAGACCGCAGCAAAGAAGATGCACCATGACGAGGAGTGACAGCCCCCAAACTCGCTCTCCTCTGCACCTCCAAGGCCAAAATTTCTCCCCTGCTGAACTCCTCCAGGGCCTGGATCACTGACCCCACCGAGCCTGTGCAGGAAGTATTGCCATCTCCACACAGGTCCAGCACCGCTGTACAACCACCGGGCCCCACACTCCTGCCAGAGGCCTCCTCAATGCGGCCCGAGTCGAGCTCCACCCACTCTTCACGACTCTTCCTCCACCCAACATAGTGAACCTTCACTCATCCTTTGCAGAGATCAACCACCTTGAGATCGTACATCCTGCCATCCCTTCTATCCCGACACCTCAACAAGTCTCAATTCAAATAAACACCTGTCCTCCCGACGACCGCACACCCCGCCCCAAGCATCACACCGCAGTAGGTATCGGAGTTATTTATTAACACTCTCTTAAAAGGTTTTATCTTCAGTAAAAACTAGCACATTAAAAAAAGTTTTGTTTTTACATACACATACACATATACACTGCCAAAAAAATACATACATGCGCACACACACACACACACCTACAAATGAATTACACTTCATCAGCCTTGTCAAAATGTAAAAATTCATTGTACATCAGATCAGCAAGAGCTTGCCTATAGCGGGTGATATCCGTCAACTGCACTGTCAGCAGGCAAGCCATTTCACACACCAACACATCTCACACTGAAGGACCTACTGAAATCATCAAAAGAGCAAGGAGGAAACACCAGCTCCAGCATATGACCTCTGGTACCTACTGTTAGAGATAAAGAAAACATAGTTAACAAATCCTCTGCTTTACCATGCAAAATTTTCCAATATTTGATTAGGTCTGCCATAAAAAGCCGACCCTTAAAGGAAAACAAATCCAGGCTCCTCAAACGATCAGCATAGCCCATGACAGAAAGTCCATCTCCTCTACCCGGACTGCAGCAGCCTGCAGTCCCCACACTATCTATAGTTTTCCATATGCAGGTGGGTGCTGGCATGCATGACTGTGCTGGCCTCTCTAGGCTTGGTGCACCTGACGAGCAGGTATGATGAGTGCTTGGAGAGCTGCAAAGGTTGTTATGGGCAGCTTGAGTAATCCCATTCCCAAATGTTGACAAAAGTCACCTGCCACAAGTAAAATATTACCTTTACATGCTAATTTATTGTCAGGTACTGCAATAACTGCTGGTGTACAGTACTGAATTAATACCAGACAGGATAAGTGCAGTCTTAAACAGTCCTCAAGATGGGACAATTTTCATAAATAGAAATAAAATGTTTCCAGTTATTAGCTAGCTACTTTATCAAAGAACCGACAGAGCATGATTATGATGGATCACTACTTGCGCCACAACAGCTTTTTTGCAATTACCAATAGATTCCTGTGAGCAGGAATAATGAGACTATCCTTTAAACCCATGTGTAATTGTCTTCTCAACAAACCCAATTGATTGGATAATCTGTAGGGCAGTAACACAGCAGCAAAAGCTGGTAGGAGTCTGCTCAGCTGATTCAGTAAACTAGATTGATCACATGAGACCAATCGAGCTGCTAATATTTGGAACCTACGTCCCCACTATTGATAGGGGTTTCTCTCCCTATTCAACAATTATTGCACAAACAGAATGTTGAATGTAAGGGAGGAAAAAGAACCCTGCATTTCAGAACCTGATGCTGTTCATTCTTCTTTAGCTTTAAAGTAATTTGGGCAATCATTGTAATTTGAGAGGCAGGAATGCAGGTCATCTTAAAAATTTATTTCCAAGCACATCATTTACTCTCAATAATCCTGTTGCATCAATGTGAGTAAGGAAGGTCTCTTTGCTGACTGCAACAGCTAGAAAGTTGCAAGCCTTGCAGTTAACTTGCTGGCCCCAGCTTATAGCTAGCTATGAGTTTTTTTACAAAAGAGACCTACAATAAAGGAATAACAGTGTTGTTAAGTTGTATATCTCAGACTGTGACTTGGAGTGAAATAGAACAAAATCTATGAGTAATGAATATGAACAAATCAGACTATTGATAACAAGAAAGATGATGATACAATTACTTTAATGATGTATCATTGCTCAATGTAATGCCTGTAGGACATGGATTAAATAATGAGTCAGAAAGCTACTCCATGGATGCTCCAGAAACCATACAAGTTAACCTAGCTAACGGATACAAATTGTTATCTCACCTTTCTCCCTAACTCCTAGCAATTAGAAAAAGGAGGATGAGACTGCAGGTTGCAGGCCTCTATGCACAGGATCCTCAGGTGACTTGCTAGTTGGTGATGGTTAGCTATAGGTAGTAGGCACAATAGGCAATAAATAGGTATGACATCAAACTGATCTGATAGTGAGTTCAGCAGTCACAAATCTGCAAACAGAAAAAGAGACGTGTTAGAGGCAATGTGGGAAAAGTAGGTACTAATGTATTGAAAACTTCATAACAAGGTAAGAAACAAACATCGCAAACTGGAGGACCTACTGTGGGCATCAGAATGGCAAGGAATAAACACCAACGTCAGCATAAGACACCATGTAACACCTCTTGGAGCAAATGAAACTCAGCTATATTACAAATCTTCAGATACATCATGCAAAAATTTGTGAGGATTGGCGATACCAGCTTGTTAAGAGCAAAAGTTCTGGATTGTGATCAGAGAAAGATGCTGCTAGGTAATGCCAAGAATTTAAGATTCTTGGACGAGTTCAAGTCTGTTTTCATACAGAGGGACTTGACCTACAGACAGCGACAGAAGATTATTGCAAGAAGGGCTGCTGTAGGCTGTGGGGCAACAGCTGCAAGCCACAGGGTGCAGTTGGGCGTGGAGGCGGTAACATTGCTGGTGGTCATGCTGGGGGCCTCAGTGTTTGGGCTGATGACTGCAATAATGGTGCTGGTGGCCACTAAGAGGGTTCTGGTGTCTGCAGGGGAAGTTCTGGTGTCTGCAGGGGCGGTTCTGGTGTCTGCAGGGGCGGTTCTGGTGTCTGCAGGGGCGGTTCTGGTGTCTGCAGGGGCGGTTCTGGTATCTGCAGGGGCGGTTCTGGTGTCTGCAGGGGCGGTTCTGGTGTCTGCAGGGGCGGTTCTGGTGTCTGCAGGGGTGGTTCTGGTGTCTGCAGGGACGGTTCTGGTGTCTGCGGGGACGGTTCTGGTGTCTGCGGGGACGGTTCTGGTGTCTGCGGGGACGGTTCTGGTGTCCGCGGGAGTGGTTCTGGTGGTCGTGGTGGCCGCGGTGGCGGCTCTGGTGGCCACGGTGGCGGCTCTGGTGGCCGCGGTGGCGGCTCTGGTGGCCGCGGTGGCGGCTCTGGTGGCCGCGGTGGCGGCTCTGGTGGCCGCGGTGACGGCTCTGGTGGCCGTGGTGACGGCTCTG